>APFE031253440.1:115459-129059 GCA_000404065.3 Pinus taeda | reverse complement strand
CCCTTCACATCCCAAAACCTAACCCTAGAAGATGAAACGCCAAACTGTGGGCCCCGTTTGGGTAAATTGGTACATCAATTTCCCGGGGTTGTAACTTTGGCATACGATCTCTGTTTGATGTGTACAATAGCTTGTTAGAAAGATATATCCAAGCACTACTGGTCCATGGACCCATGTTGCCTCCATATTTCCCAAAAAACATCGTTTAGGGCCTCAAAACGGCTCCAGAAGTCTGGGACCCGAAAAAACTGCTAAAAATAGTAAACTGTGCTACAATTTAGGAAACTGAAAAGACTGAAAGAGACAGTTGTGGGGGTCCAAATGGGATAGTTGGGTGGAGAATCAATTATTGCTAATAGCATGATGGATGGAGAGTCCAAGGAGTACAATGCAAAAGCAATAAAGGAAATCTTGAATGGACTACCAGATTATATAAAGGACAATTTAGGAAAGTGTTCGTCAACAAAGGGTATATGGGACAAACTTCATGACCTTCACTCAAAAGGAGCATTGACCATGACCACTAGTCAAGGAGATGATGGAAAGCAAGAAGGAAATCCAAAACCCATCTTGGATGCTGAAGATAAGAGTGATAACATCAACGATAAAGAAGACCTAGAAGATGAAGGAAATGAAAAATATTTTGAAGAAGATCCCCTCACCAAACTTATGGCTTCCATGGAAGAGATTATCAGTTTGAAAAAGGAAAACAAGGAACTTAAGAAGAAAGCACTAGTTGGTGACCAAGACCAAACAAGGAAAGAAGTTGACCTTGTCAAGCTTCAAGTACAAGAAAGGAATGAAGAGCTTGCCAATCTTAAGGAGGAATTTCATCGAAACAAAAGAAAGCATCATGAAGAAGTCATATCCATGAAAAATCATTTAGATAAGGTAAATAAATAGGAAGATACCTTGTCAAGCCACCTTGAACAAAGGCACAAAATCTTGAACAAAATTGAAGCAGAGATTGGTCAATACAAGGAAGAGGTCTCCTCTCTTAAATCTCAACTAGAAGAAGCAAGAAAGCTAGTACAAGGAGCTGAGAAGACATTGGAAGCATTGGAAATCATAAAAGGACAGGTTGATGAAGCAGAAAAGGAAAGAAACACAATGATATGCAACTAAAAGCAAAGGATGAAGAAATCTTCAAACTAAAATCTAACATCAACCTTCTCAAGGCAGTCTAGCAAAATAAAATGAAGAAATCTTCAAAATGAAGTCAGATATCATTTCCCTTAAAAGAGAAGCAAATGAAGCAATACGTATCAAGGAAGAGTTTGATAAACAACTTGCTAAGAATAATAATGATTACAAAAGATTGGAAGAAGAGATTGTCTCCCTCAGGGAAAAGGTTGAAGGAATGGACAAAATATTGAAGATCTCTCAAGCCTTGGATGACGTGCTTAGCCATCAAAGATCTCCATTTGATAACTTAGGTCTTGGTTATGAAGGTGAATCCTCAAGCAAGAATGATAATGCTTCAAACAACAAAGTTGTGAGGAAGTCGAAAAGAAATGTTGATTCTCCCAATTTTAGCAAAGGTAAGGATAAGAGTCAAGGCAACAATGAAGGAAGTCCTATTCCAAGAGAAATGAAAATGATGTCAAGGATGCGAGAAGCAATGGTTATCATCAAAGGATCTCAAGGCAGAAAGAATTCAGAAGTACATCAAGGAACAATCCATCTCCTAGGCACCAAAGTTTATTTCTTGGTTATTGTTATGCTCGTACAAACTTTGGACACATGGAAAAAGATTGTAGGGCATATCACAAATATAAATATTATGGTCCCCGACAATCTACAAGAAGCAATTTTTCAAGAAGTCATGAATTATTATTCATAAACAACATAGAGTGCTTCAAGTGTCATAACATTGGTCATATGGCACATGATTGTAACTTGATTTGGGCTCCTACATAAGCTAGATCCATGCTAGAGAATAAATTTATACAAGTATGGAGAAAGAAGCAAACTGGATCAGGAAATATCTTGAACACTCCTACCAACAACACAAGTTATTGACTTGATGAGGATATCCTTGATATTCCAAGTGTTCGATAATGGGATTCTACCAAAAAGAGACCATGCATACGATTAGTGGGAGCTTGTGATTATTGATCATTATTGCATAAGCTATCCGTGAAAGGGTCCCTATGAAATCCTTGATGAGCTATATTGACAATCATTCTTTGATAGATCATTTCTCAGGAAAACTCCTCAGAAAGAACATGATCTCTTATCTATCCATTGTATTATTGTTGAAGATGTTTTCCACTTGATCACAAGAACAAATTGGAGCAGTGGAGAAGGCCATGTAATGCTAAATAAATGGGGCAAAGAACTATGTTGTTGTTATTACAGAAGTTGAATGTCTCGACTCAGGGATATGATGTAAGAACAGGTAAATTATGGACACAATAGAGGAAAAATTCAAACAAACAGATACATCTGGGAATGGAGCTTGAAGTAAGAGCAGTTGGAAACATCTAACATAATTGAAGCATTGCAAAAAATCTTAAAGCAGTAGAAATAATTTAAAAGACAGTCATGGATTGGATATCAAAATCTGCTAGTGGAGATAACTTGCAGAAACGTTTACTAGAACACAAGGAAAAATGGCTCATCAAAAGGACTATAGAAAGGAGAATTTTGTGTAGTCGAATATAACTCAGGTCGATACCAGTCACTTAGAAAAATAGCAACAGTGAGGCACAACCTCTAAACCATTTCATCAAGATGCAATGATGTTGAATGTTGGATGGCAGTGACTTAAGGAGAAGCACAAAGATACAAAGGAACTCTGATTTAAAGAAAGATAGAAAGAAAGACAATTTTAGTGGCATCTTCTCTTGATTCAGACTATGAAGACCTCTTAATTCTGACTATGGAGACAACAAAATACATATTGTAGAAGCATAAAAACATGGTCTTGAACATTTTATGTGTGGCTATATGGAATCTATTTGGGAGCATTGAAGAGGAACATCTTTAAGCATTGTTGAGGCCATGATAAAGTAGTTTTTGAGACATGAAGAAGGGATAATGTGCTAGCTGATGATAAGGCAACAATCATTCTATCTTGAGTAAAAAGAAGAGCACTATGACAGGGGGAGTAACATACCCATGAAGATCTACTATTCATGAAGAAGAGAAGCAACTTGACAGGGGGAGTACTTAGGCACCCCGTTTGCCATTGATGTCAAAGGGGGAGAGAATGTTGAAAGTGAAAGAATATTGCCATCAATGACATAGGGGGAGATTGTTAATCAAGGTTGTCATTAATGTCAATATGGCAGTGTTTGTGATGGAAAATTCTCGTGATCATAATGTTGCCAATGGAGGACCCAAGGACTGAATATAACATATGGATTAAATATATATATAGAGACATAATAGAAGTAGTAGACCTAGGGAGGAAAGCCAAGGAGAAGCAGATCCATGAAGTAATAGGAGCAAGAAGCCAAGGAGGAAAGCCATCAAAGAGTAGCCATCAGAAATCATAGAGAAGCCATAGGAAATCCATGCCAAGAGTAAGAATATGTTACAATATGTTTTTATTGAAATATCGCATATGCTCAAGAGTAAGAGCCATATTGGAGATATCAAATTAAATATCGATGAAATAACGGAGGAGTTAACATATCAGAGGAGCCAACATATTAGAGGAGTATTGCGGAGTATCAGAGGAGTTAAGATATCGAAAGAGCTAAGGAATATCTGAGTAATAAGTTGTGGAAACTCTTTAAAGTCCACAACACATTGGAGAAAACATATCGGTGGCTTTATCAGTGATTCTATTATATGCCAATTCTCAAAACCCTTGATTGCAATATGTACCACAGACCCGATATCCCCATTACAATACGTCTTAATATGACATCACATCCGCCACATCACAAGTCTCTTTAAAGCCTTGCCACATTGAAATCTGCCAATTACAATATGTATTAGATATCATTTTGGGATTCAACTGCGTTAAGTCAGTCATTCACGTATGACCATTTCCATGAGAGGTAGTCGTAACTGACTAATTTCTCATGATTTTTTGAATAGTTCA
The DNA here is from genome assembly GCA_000404065.3 of Pinus taeda. Lineage (NCBI taxonomy): Eukaryota > Viridiplantae > Streptophyta > Pinopsida > Pinales > Pinaceae > Pinus > Pinus taeda. The sequence continues at coordinate 125,002 of APFE031253440.1, read as the reverse complement.
CTTAGCACTCATTGCGTCGGGTGATGCTTGAAGAAGTGGGATTGAAAACTAGTGAAAAGTGGAGAACGAATCACATAGCATCAATCATCACTTCCGGGGCTTGCACCCGGTAACTAGGACTTCCCATGAGGTCACCCATCCCAGATCTCCTCTGGCTCAAGCGCGCTTAACTGTGGAGTTTTTCCCACAATCAAGCCCACTTAGCTTGCTACCCCATTTGCAAAACCTTAGCAAGTATTGTGCCTCATGAACCATTCAAGTAGAGATCCCTCGACTCTTTTTGAATTTAAGTATGGGGGTTTACGCAGTGCATTATATTAGATATCATTTTGGGATTCAACTGCGTTAATTCAGTCATTCACGTATGACCATTTCCATGAGAGGTAGTCGTAACTGACTAATTTCTCATGATTTTTTGAATAGTTCACTTAGCACTCATTGCGTCAGGTGATGCTCACAGGGGTGAAGAAGTGGGATTGAAAACTAGTGAAAAGTGGAGAACGCACATAACAACTCTATTAAAATATTGCATCCACTACATTGCAAGATTTAAAGCCTTATCATGTCAAAACCCCGATTGCGATAGTATTGCGGACTCGTTGCACCATTATAATACGTCCTAAAGAAATATCACATCTGTCACATATCGCAAGCCTTGAAGAGATGTCACAATGGAAAACCGCCGATTGCGATAGAATTTTGGACCCGACGGATTTATTAACAACTATTTAATATCACATTGCATCTGCTTTGTTAGAAATAGGGGCATTGACAATGCTATATAGTGAAGCCAAAGGGTTGTGATTGCAGGAGTTTTATGAAGTTGCGATTGCGATTTAAGCAGTGACATGGCATGTGGGACTGCCAGACATCTATTATAATATGAATGTTTGTAAATAAACAAGTTTATGATATATTTGTAATATGCGACCCCATACACAAGTTGACCTCTCCTCAAATTAACATGTCTTTTGGGTATTGATGAGATTCATATATAAGTTAAATGCTCCACCTCAAGAAGTGAATTGATCTCGGGCATCTATCATTGAGATGAAGGATAGTTCACAAGTCGTGAACATGAAGGAACTGATGAAAGAAAAGCCGAAGAAGAAGGAAGCCAAAGGTCGAGCATTCTGTTGAATGGGTTATTCATTGAAAGGATTGGACCTAGAATGAATTTGTAGAAGTGTAACCCGCGATCTGTTAAAAAGGCTACATAGACAAGGTCGTTTTAATTGAATACACAACTTGTAGCCGCAATAATCACTCCTCCAGAGCAGTTACTCCTGAAGCCTCACTCCCGAAGTAGTTACTGCTACAGTTTTAGGACAGAAGGTTGAAATAAAGAGTTGTCTTTGTGCAAAGCTTAGTGTAGTTCATTGTAGACACATTGAAGTTGTGTGTAGACTATTGAAGACCATGATGTATTAGTCATCATGATGTGACTTTGAGATTTTGCCTGCGTATAATGAAGAGCAACGGTGATACCTTATATGAGACAAGGTTGTCATTAATGATGTAGCATGGAGACTATAGTGAGGCTGTAGCTTGACAGAACTCAGTGAATAAGATTTTGGGAGCCGTGAATTACCATAAAAAATATCTAGACAAAGTATAGCAGTGGGTTGGAGCCCAGAGGATTGGTTCCCTGAAGGTTGGAGCCTCTAACAAACAAGGTAGGCACCTTGAACGATAGGGTTGGAGCCCTAGAGGGTCAGTGTCCTCAAGAAACTATGTCAGAGCTTGTACCAAAGAAGGGTTGGTGCCATAGGGGTTGGAGCCTCTAAACGCAAGGTTGGTGCCTTGAGAAGGCATGGCCAATGCCCTAGAGGTTGGAGCCTCACAAAAGACCAAGTTGGTGCTTGGCAACAGGTTAGAGCTTGGGGAGTTGAAGATCAGTGTCTTCATGGAGGGTTGGAGCCCTATATATTGTACTTGATTCATTATAAAGATTATAGTAATAAAATCATTTATTCCTAGTGCTCATTTTATGTTCTAAATATAATTGATTTAACTGGTAAACGTAACAATTGAAAAGGAATATTGATTCCCCCCCCTCTCATTATTTCCAACAATGACAAACAACACAGATGGGTGCTACATAAAAAGGTGAAGTGGCACAAGTTGCAAGTAAAGCTAAAACATAGGTTGAGTATTCAACAAAGAAGTGAAGAGCTTAAGGAAATTGAGATGAATTGGTGCATTTGTGAACTAGAGTAAGGACCATTGCTTGGTGAGGATGAGGATAATGCTAAAAAGAGACCCGTTGAGAGTGTCACAAATTGTTTGGAAGATCAACATAAAGATTTGATCGATGAACCATTTGTTGAGGCTAAAGATCCTATTGATTTTAAATTGTATAATTAGTTTGTGAATGTAGGATTTGTTGTAGAAAATGAACAAAACACTAACTTTGTTCCATGCAAAGATGAAGAAAAACACTTAGATGCAACACTCATAAAATGAAATGATAGGACAGGCTTGCAAGAACCAAATGGACAAGAGATGCTCATAACATCTAAGAAGGAAAATATAATTTTTGGATGTCAAACCAATTATGTGTTTGCAGGCAGTGGTGATGGAAGGTTATCTTTTGAAGAAAATATCGAGGACACTCCAATCATTGGAGCTATGAATGAAGAACCTATTATTACAATGGAAAAGGACATATTATATTTTAAGGACAACTATGAAGAGGATCAAGGAACTAAGGAGCAACATCTAGACACAATGTTGATGAATTAAAATTGTTGGAAAGCTTATTAAGAGAACCTGAGATTACAACCAAAGAGGAGAAGTGTTCAATAGTGCCTAGTAAGGAAGAGGTTCTTATTTGATCTAAGGAATTAAGGGTGAATTCTAGTTTTAAAACTAATTATATTCTTGTAGGAGCAAAGAGAGACGTTGAATATAAATTTGTAATAAAGGAGATAAAATATATGCTAGTTCCTAGAGATGAAGATAAAGGACAACGATTGCAGCGAAAAGAAGATGAGATGAAGAAGATAAGGCAAGTTTGTCTCATGGAAATTTTATTTTATTTTATTTTCAACATGAAGATTTCAATTTAAATTTCAATGATTTGGCTCAAGAATTGGATTCCTTGGATGTGAAGTTGCTAGGACCAAAGGTGCATACTTGTCATGCATAATTGAAGTTGGAGGAAGAAGTTGTCTTAATAGACATTATGATGAATAATGCTGCAAGGTCATCAATATGAAGTATTTGAAGTTGAATTGGATGAGAATTATGGAATTCTTGTATACATAAATATGAAACAAATGAAAGATAACAATAAATTTCAACAACCAAAGACAAAGTTGGAGGATGAGATTGATAAATTGTGGATGCAGATGACTAGGGTATCCAAGAAGATGTACAATAGGAAGAAGAAGATAACTAGAAATAGGGAACAACTACCTATACAACTTTATATTAGCAAAGCAAGTGGACAAGAGTAACATAAAGTTTGGAAATTGGGAAGATTAAAGAGGACAACGACAACAAATGTAGAACAACAACATAAATAATCAAATGATTATCTACAATATAAAGTTTGGGATCTTGGTGGAATAAGTCATCAAAGGCTTATGATGAGGATGTTATCAATTTTCTACCTTGGGAGTCTGATGTAGGAGCATATCAGTAGTTTCCAAGTCATTTTTGACAAATCAACCTTTTGGAGGGTAAAGCTCCAAAAGGGGGGTCTTGATGCCCAACTATGATGAATTTTCATTGTAATAATATTATAAATTCCTTAATTTATAAGTGTAAGTCTATGAGGTCTTAGTTAGTTGATGAAGGGCCACTAAATATGAGTCATTGTAACAGATATGCACTTACTGCCAGAATTCGAGGAAATTCAAGGTTACTTAAATAATGAGTCATTGGATAAGATAGGATCAAATATCTATTTTTAGAATTAGTCATAGAAATGTAGGGATCTATTTTAACCACTAGAGATAATAATTACTTCTATTTAATTGTAAGCCTACAGTCATTAGGGGGATGGCTAATGAATGTGAAAACACGCCATAGAAGAGTAAATCACAGGTTTAATTATGTACGGTTTTTGTGATCATGAACGAAAAAGATGATTCACCATGTTATTGTGTGTTCTGTAAAAATGCATTTGAGATCTTGTGAATGTTATTTAAGATGACCTATGTATGTATCCTAATTTGAATACAATATCTTGGTGTGATCAAAAATAATAATTGGTAGGTCTATGTGTTAATGAGAACTCAATAATGGAGGGAATGAGAGGTGAAATCATTTTTATTATGTGCTTATGTTTGTGTGTTTTAGATAGGCATATGAATCTTGGGCTACAATGAAGGCAAAGTCATGTTGGGGATGTGAAATCGATTAAGAGAGGATAGTCAATTTAGATCTTTGTCTTAAATACCCTTTATATTATTAGGATGAGGGTTTACATATTAGGATATTTGTATCTCGATATTCCAATCGGTATTCCAGTTCATTGAGAAATGGTTGATAACAATTTCATTTGAAGATAAGTTGTGAGGGATGATAAATTATTTAATCTCCATTGTTGCCGATCTAGTCTTGTAAATGTGCCTAGCCTGCAATCCATGTTGCTTTTGGAAGCCGTTAATTCTTGGATTTTTTTTTTTTTTAAAATCTCATGTTCAATGCAAATCTTAATTGTGGAGTAGAAAAGAGGTGTGAGTTGGATGTTGGAAAGACAACATTGAAGATTCAATTTTGATGAATTCGATTTAAAGAAAATCCATGCCGGTTTAAATAGAGGTCATTGGATCCTTTAAATCAATGGGTCAAAGTTATTGAGGACATCTAGAACCCTTAGAGGAACAATCACCATATCCATAGATAGTGGCTATTACTTCAAGGATCTAACAATTCAAGTCTTGATGTAGAGCACTAGAACAAAATATCCTTTCAAGAGAATTTAGTGGCATAGGTGGTGTGGCTCATAAAAAGGGGAAGTTTGATATGTAGGTGAAACACTGATAGAGATTTGAGATAAATAGATGACAGAGAATCAAGCTTTAGATCTAGTGACAAAGTTCAATTCTAGTAGAATTGTGGATTTTTGGCATTTATAGTTAAGTTTATATGATACCTTTACAATAACAATAATTACTAATTCGCCTTCCTGTAGAATGCATTCTCATCACATATGAAATCCCTCTTGTTATCTTGGAAATAACATGGCATTTCATGATATCATGGACATTGGAACAATGCCTTGAAAGTGATTATGAACCATGAACTTCACCATGAAGCCCTATTAACATTTACCAAAGTTTTGTTAAGTTCCACATAATATCAAGTGAGAGTCAAAGCTTGTACTTAAATAACTTTCAACAACAATACATCTGAAATTCTAATCACAGGTTGAAGGTGGTTTGTTAGATTGTGAAAACAATCATTGTTTAGATTTCCAATCACCTTGAGAAGTCATGAAAACAACAATAAATGGCCATTTTCAGCCGCCCTATAGTGATAATTTTGAGAAGTCTTATGGCACATTTTGAGGTTATTTTGAGGAGAAAACTGTTGTGTCAAATAAAAAAAATAAAAAATTCATGAGTTTACTATGAGTGAAATTCACCATTGTAAACTATCTAGAGCAAGGGATTTAAGAATAAAGTATATTTGGGAATTTAGTCCCCCTCAAGGGGGGATATGAATTAAATAAATTCCATGGTAGCAACATAAAACCAGGGGTTTTACCTTTCCAGACCCCCCTTCATTAAATTCTTAAGTTTTAAAAAAACATGGAAATAAAGGCATAGGGGTTTTAAATATTTTAAGGCTAGATTGTTTTTAGTGTTCAATAAAAAAATTAAAGGGTAATAAAAAGAAAAACATGCAATTTACAAGATAAAAGAAAAATATGAATCGTGCATTTTATAAATAGAATATACAAGTTTTTAAGAAATAAAATTAAATAAGTTTGTTACAATATTCATAAATTTTCCATTCACATAGAATATTTTTGTCTCCAATATATTAGTAAAATAAGATAGAGATATGGCTGATTGTTACTATTATGAGATAGTTATGGAACACCACATATCTTTCTTGTGTAAAAAATTCCTCCAACAACTTTATTATTAATCTATTTTAAGAGTTTAGTTCCAGAGTTCAAGGAACCAAATCAACATTTGATCAACATAAAGATAGAGGTCGAAGAGGAAGAAAGGGAGTGAGAGGTAGATATTTTATTTATTTATTATTATTAGCAGAAAGAGGTTGTGTTGTAGGAGGTATGAGAGGGTATCTTTGTAATTTTCTTAGATTGAAGGACTAATCTATGGATTCGTTGTTCATTTCGGACATAGCCTCGTTTTTCTTTTCATGTTTTTTGTGTTAATATTCTATTTTTCTATCCCTATTATTTTCAAATGTGATTATGATTTACAACTTTGATAATTTGGTACAAAATTTACTAACAAGATTATATATTTTTGTATAGCTGAAAGGATTTCAGAAAGACACTTTCTATAATTTATATATTCAAAGGCTTTAATTAAATTGGAGATTACGTGTCATGGTTTTTTTAATTCAACCCATCTTCAGTTCATGGCATCCATTTTTATGATTGGATTCATTTGTATAATGCTCAACAAACCACTTCTTCTTCAGTGTAGGCCAAAAAATACTGCCTTACTCTCTATTAGCCTAAGATAGATGTTTTTCTCAATTATTGCACCTTCCACCTATCAATGTTTGTGCACAACTTATTAAGACTTCATGCTCAATGGAAAGGCCCCTAGTCCAAAATGTTTGCATTCTTTATCCTAGCCTACTTCCATTTATCCTCCACCTTATTTATCATTATTTTTTCCACTTTAAATGTGGCCATTTAGCTTAATGAATAGGTTTTTATTTGGTTACAATGAGTAGCCATAATTATTGAATCTAATGAGGGAGCCTCGTCAAATCCAAGGGAAAGATTGAGGTTGAAATTCAATCTTTGATGCTTTGAATAGTTACTAGATAGTGGGGAACATATCAAGGAACAACATAATTTGGAATTGTTGTTGGCGAGAATAATAGAATAAATATTTCCCTGAGTTCTAAAAAGATCAAATCTGGTTCATGAGGATGACAGTGATGAAATATACGTTGTACATTTTCACCCAACAAATTTATGTTTTGTTGACTTCACTAGTTTTTAATGGTAAAATTCAATCACTACTCTAGTAGATGAAAGGTATGCTCATTTTGATTTTGTAATATTAGCTAGTTATCCAATCCAATGCATGACATAAAAGTATGGAGAGATTGTAGGTTCTAATCGCATACAGAAATTATCTACATACGGATGTAGAAATTTTGAATAATTTAACACATATTCACAGAGATTATCCCGATTATACACTATTGCGGAATACATGCATAATACATAACCTCCTCTACGTTGATCATCAATTTAGCAGCATTAAAAACAATGAAACATCAATCGCATGCGCACATTAACACAGTATGTAACCAAGGGAAAGAATACAGCTGAAAACCCAACACTATCTGTATATTATAATGATTGAGAAAATGTAACAATACATAGTACAATACTCCTCACAAGTACTTAGTACTATCTCCACCTGTTACACACAATACAACTCAGATCTGATCTCCAAATCTCCTCCGCTGCTTGCCTGCCTCCACTGCGCAATCCTGCAAGAGAATGAATGATAATGGCTCAAGAAAACTCGTATTTACTTGGAAAAATCATGTGAGCACAAGCTACAATTTCCCTTGGCCTCATTGGAATTACTTAATCCATTGCATGTGAAAATCTCATGCACAACTAATAGTCACAACTCATGCTTTCACTTACCTCTAACACTTGTCTCCACTGAACTGTCCATGCACTGAGTTAACTGATGTATTCTTTAGTTGATTTATGAGTTAATAATTAGTGAATTAATTAATAACTAATTCACACCACTCATCACTTAGTCCATTGGCCAGTTAGACTAAATACAACTAGTTCAACTAAGTCAAACTGAACACAACTCCATTAACTCCTCATCTAACTCCACATAACTCAACCACTTGAGTTCTAACTGAAGTCCTTCATGCAATAGCTCATTCAACCCATAGGTGACCACGTGATTCCTTTAGGCAGTTGCATGTGCCACATCTGTAGCTCCAACTCAAGTGCTCCAAGAGAATAAGATAAAGTTTAGAGTCCAAATATTACTAAGGGCTAATAATATTTGACTGTTTCTATTTTTACCTGGCAGTCTAAAAATAGACTCTAATCACACCGTTGTGAACCAAAAATAGAAGTCCATCTATTTTTTCCAACATGACCAATCATCCATAAATAGCATCCTACAACTCATAGACCATGATCCATATGTCTAAAAATAGACTTTGCATCAAAACTTGCCTGCGGGACCACTTAGTGAAGGCGACTCCTTTCCACTAAGCTCCATCATCTTGCTGCATTCTCAACAAGAATTTATTGTTGCACACTTTTCAACACTCCCTCTCAACAAGAAAGGCTTCCTCTCAAACCCAATCCTATAACTCTGGAATGTTCTGCATGCAACACATCTACCTGCTCCACTTGCTCCAACAACACTTGGAACAAAAACACTCCCAACTGACCACTCTATTAGGCTAGGAACATACTCTGATGCTGAAGCTCTACCTGCTGCTGACAAGTGCTCCCTATCTGACATCTGCGCTACTGCAACATCTTCATGCATCTCATACCATTGCACACCTCTCTGTGCCACCTAGCACTGTGCAAAACACTTGTGCCTCTCGCATTGCTGCAGCCTGCATGCTATGCACTATCCTGGGATCCCCTACATTGTCGCTCTCTCTACTGCTCCATCCACATCTGTCTCTACCGAATTAGTTAGTTCCTGCTACTCCACATCGGGGCTCCTGTAGCAAGGTCTCATCCAAGAGGTTGGGTACCTCAAGGATCCCCCTCCTCCTTGGGACGATCACTCTATATCGCCCCACCTCCTACCTGGAGGTGTGGCTGCATGTGATCCCTCAACCCACTTGGCTCGAAGTTTCCCCCTACTGAAGGTCTCTACATGAGTAGATGTCTCTATTCGATCTCCACTCAGCTTCCCCTATTGTGGCTGCTCCACAACCTCCTGAAGCTGCTGCACCAATCGTGGCTCCTCCATAATTGTCTGAGATTTCTTCTGGCTCTGCATGTTGAGAGGTACTATACCCTCCCTCTCAACCACCAAGTCTCCATCAGTTGCCTCGTTGCTCAAGGCTTTGCATGCATCTTGAAACTCAAGAGCATACATGTTCTTGACCCATGAACTAATCTGCTTCACCTGTCTAGTGATGATGTGTCTAAGGAAAACCTTTCCCTTACTGAAGACTACATCATAGCCTCTATCTTCCAGCATCGCGATCGACACCAAGTTTTTCTTCAGTCCTGGTACATACTTGACATCGGTCAAGGTAAGGCGAGCTCCATGCTCCCTCTGAAAAATAACCGTACCTACACCTGAGACACTATACTTCTCATCATTACCCATCCCTATGAGTATCTGGAGATCTTTC
>APFE031253440.1:0-94887 GCA_000404065.3 Pinus taeda | reverse complement strand
GGAAACATCGGTCCATGGACCCATGTTGCCCCCAGATTTCCCAAAAAACGTCGTTTAGGACCTCAAAACGGCTCCGGAAGTTTAGGACCCGAAAAACTGCTAAAAATAGTAAACTGTGCGTCACTTTAGGAAACTGAAAAAGCTGACAGAGATAGTTGTGGGGGTCCAAATGGGATAGGTGGGTTGCCACCAACATCCACCTAGATCATATACATAGAGATTTTCCCCTCGATCCCAAAACTGGGACTACCAGCTTGATTTTTCATTATTTTCCTTTCAATGTTACAATAAATATTTATACATGCCGAAGCATCCAATACCATGTACCAAAAACCATTGCATCCAAGGCCATGGACCAAAAACAATCGCATCCAAAACCATGGACCGAAAACCATCGCGTCCAAAACCATGGACCGGAAACAATCACATCCAAAATCATGGACCGAAAACCATCGCATCCAAAACCATGTGCAAAAACCATGCACACAACCATAGGTAGGTCCGCCCAACCTAATATAGGGTCCAAATTTTTTTCCCTGGGGCGCTGCCTCGAACCCCATAGAGGGGGACTACCCGCCCCCCTCAAACCCCATGTGACCCCCCCGCTGCACAATTGGCGTAACGAAGGGGGAGATCTGCCCCCCCTCTAATCCCTCGATTAACTACGTAGGCTAGTCATGGAAAGAATATAACACAACCCAACAGAGATTCCCTTTTGAAATTTATAGGAACTAATGTCGATTGTCTTGCTCAGTACTTGAAATATATTCATTCATATATGCATTAGTTAGGAATTTATCATGGAGATGTTTTAATAGAAATATTCATGATCTGTATGGATGGAGATGCTAGATAATGGTATAGATCCATACCCACTACCTGCATTGCTTCATTGAAATATTTTCATATGTTGTTTAATTCTTATTGAAAGATGATTTATGCAACAGAGATTATTTTAGAACAATGTTGTGATGACTATAACAGAGATGAAAAGGAAATTTAATTGGTTATGAACCAAGGAGTGATGATGATAAAATATATGAGCAATTTCAATAAAATATAGGTCCTTTTATTTCTATTGTTCAAATTCAAGACTTTATTGAATGGAATTTTAAATGATCACTTATAGAAATTCAAAGCAACTCACTTGTATTTAGTAATCATAATGAGTCTATTATTGAGCTTACACAACCAACATTATTTCCTTTTGCAAAAAAGTTTGATTAGTAATCTCATGAAAACAATAGGCCAACATATAACAGTTATGAATCAAAGTCAAAGGAAAGCAATGAAGAAGATGTAAATGAGATGATATCAGACAAAATAATTGAAGGAAAATTCTTTCCTTTTTCTTTTCCTTCATTAAATATTCAGAAAGTGGAAATTGACATCATTTAATGGAGCCAACAACTTAGAGATTTCACATATGAAATTCAACCACGTAGAGGGTGAATAGATATTTACTATCTCTTGTAATTTTCATGATCTTGTAGTAACCTATTTGGAGATTTTTGTCAGCTCAAATCCTACAAATTCCTTCACCGTAAGTATGAATGCCAACTTCATTTTGAGTTGCTATCATTCAAAAAATCCCTTTTATTGATAAAAAGTGAAAATAAAACTCAGTCAAAAAATAAGTGGCTTTCATGGTTGCACTGGAAGTATGATTACATTGAACATAAAGTTTGAGAAAATTAAAATATGAAACTTGTATAAAAATAAGGTTGTAGTTTTAGCATTTAAATTCAGTTTGCAACATAATAGTTTTCTTTTTAGCTTGCACATACAACTTGTTTCGCTGATGAATAAAGCAAGTAGAAATACATAGAGAAATGATTTCAATGGATCAGAGAAGAGCCGGTCTTAGGTTTAGATTCTATATTCCGTAGATATAATTAAGGTGAAGGGATTGGTATGTAGAGCAATAATGAATACACCTAGTTTGCTTGTTCTTATCATATCATAGGGAGATGTTATCCCCATTAGAGCTAGATGTTGTAACATATAATGATGTCACCAAAATTTTTCAACCTCGAACAACTTTGGATTATTCATTGTTCATTGATCTCACTCTCATCTCCTAAAAAATAATTTCCATTAAAGATTGTCTCTTAGTTATATCCAAGTCTTTCTTCACCAAATCATTATTCTATTACCCAAATCCATCATTAAATTAAATCCAAAATTAAAAATAATAAACACACACACACACACACACACACACACACACACACACACACACACACACACAATCAAAGGTCTAATCATGGCTCCACCCTCCTTACTAATAATTCTGGTCCCTCACCGACCCACCGCTTTGGAAGTCCAACTAATCCACCCTTGATTAGGTCACTTCCTTGTGATGAACACGATGACATGGGCTCATACTCCACTCCCCTTCCCTCTCTGTGATGCAGTTGATGTCACATTGGTCCGTCTAGCATCTCAACCTCCCTTTCCTATCTCAACACCCTACAATTCCTTGTTTATGCATTTGTTCCTCTGTCAACCATCGATCCCCATCATTCTTTTCCCCATCTAAACCTTTCGAGTGGATATTGTGATGTTCACTAGATATTTCTAGTGCCTCAATTCACTTAAGGTTTTGATCCCACCTCCTTACCTTTTTCCTTAGCTCTGAGATCACATTTGTCCACAAATAAATATTTTTCTTGTTTTATTACCATCAATCTCAGCCCTTGGAAAGTCATAAATACTCACTATTCCTTCTCGGCCTTCAACCTTGTCACTTTTCAAATCCCTAGTTACCTAAACCTTAGCATGTATCCCTCCTCTGAATATGATTCTTCTATTTTTAATTTTGCTCCCTCCCTTAATTATGTTTTGACTTCTAATATTCGTGAGGCCTCTAATATTAATACCTTGAAATTATATAATCATAACATTTCATCTCTGTCAACTCCAAATATTAATAATTCAAATAAAAATAATACATCCAATAAATCAAATCAAATATATTTAGTTCGAAATAAAAATAACATATTTAATAAAACCTTTACAATTATTAATTTAAAACAAATTAATATGGCTCAAATTAATAGACATGATGAATAATCAAATTGGGCATGATCAAATTAATAAACAAATTAATAATCAAACTAATATTGATCAAAATACTGTTCAAATTATTGACTATGGCCCCTTTTCTTCCATAAATGACAATCATAAAAATAATACAACCATTCAAGCTATTAAAGAACAAGGTAATCATAAAAATAAATTTAACAATCAAATAAAAAATGACTAAATTGATAATCAAATTGAGAATGATCAAATGAATCACCAAATCAATAATCAAATAGAGAATGGTCAATTCATTAATCAAATTAGTAAAGATCAACATAATCCAATTTCCTCTTTTGATTCTTCACCTTTCCCACTCCCTACCCCCTTTTGCTCTAGAACTTCTTTTGTTGTAAATCTTTCTTCATGTGATCTTAATTCCACAAAATTAATCTCCTAGAGAAAGGGTTCAGTTTTTCCTTAACCCTTCACCAAATCCACACAGAAGAAATTATCTACACTATAGAGTTAGTTTGTTAAAACCTTCCTACTCATATTATAAAAGAAATTCGACAAGATTGTGGCAAGGTTCTCTGAAGGGCTAAACCCCACAAGCCTAATTTATCCAAAAATGAAGTGGAAGCCATTAGATTCGTTAATAATAACCTCAACATTATTATCCTCATGGAAGATAAAGGAAATTCCACAATCATAATCATTATGAACTCTTCTAATTGTGAATCCAATATGTTTCATCTTCTTTCTTCTTCTTCCTAGAAAATTCTTTCCAAAAACCCCATCAATTCCATTACACATCTAGTTATGAAAGCAATTAAATCCTCCTCTGTAGATGTTTCCATTCAACAATGTATTATTACCCATAACCCCCAAACCCATAAATCTATATCAACAAATAATGCACAAACCTGATGTCCCCCTTAGGCCCATCATTAGTGCCATTGGAGCCCCTACCCGTGCTCTTGGCTGATATCTAGCCAATAAATTTCAACAATTTGTAGGCTCTGCCTCTTCTTCCATTAAGGATACCACTGATTTCATTCACAAAACTAAGAACATCCATGTTGATAATCAATATATCTTATTTAGCTTTGATGTAGTGTCTCTTTTCACTAAGATCCCTGTTCTAGAAGACATCAATCTCATCTGTAATCTTGTGGATGCTGAAACCCTTAACCTTATTCAAATATGCCTCTCATCCACCTTCTTTTCTCTCAAAATTACCATCTATGAACAGATTGAGGGTACTGTGATGGCTTCTTCCTTATCTCTAGTATTAGAAAACATCTTCATAGAATACTTTGAAATCAGAGCCCTCAAGTCTTGGCATAAAAAACCAAAGTGTTGGTTTTGATTTGTTGATGACACATTTTTCATTTGACAACATGGTCTACCTACGCTTAATTCCTTTATGTCCCATCTCAATAGTATTTCCCTGCACATTCAATTTACCTTGGAAATTGAATCTGATAAATATCTCCCATTCTTATATGTCCTCATCACCCAGAATCCTGATGACTCTCTAACCCACCATGTATTGAGAAAGAAGTCTGAAAATGACTGTTATCTTCATGCCCATTCTCACCACAACCCTTCCCAAAAGTTAGCTATTCTTAATACTCTCATATCATGAGCCCTTAAAATCTTTGCTCCCTAATTTTTACCCTCCGAGAAAACCAACCTATTCCAAGCTTTCAAAGCAAACAGTTACACCTCTTCTTAGATCAATAAAGCATTTATAGTAGCATCCAATCCTAATTCCAAACAACTCCCTTCCTCTCCTCCTTAAGGGCATGTCTCTCTCCCTTACTTTAATAGAACCATTAATCTCATTGCTAAGATATTATTAAAAAAGAAACATAAAAACCATTTTCAAATGTCATAAAATTGTTAAATAGATATTTCAACCAGTCAAAGATAACTCTGACTCTATGAAAAATCCAAGTGTTTACCAAATTCCTTGTTCTTACATGAAGACTTATAATGGCCAAACTGGTCGACTCTTCAAAGCCCACCTTAACGATCATATAACTGACACTAACTAGCTCTAGATATCAAAGTTAGACATAACTGAGTACTCTTTTAAATCCAAGCACCTCATTTGCTTTGATCAATCCAAAATCATTGCCTTTGACCCATTTTATAACTCTCAAATCATAAGAGAAGCTCTTGAGATAGAGAAACACTCAAACAACATCAACAAGAAAGACGACTAGAAGCTTAGCTAATCTTGGAGGCTAGTTATCCATCAACTCTCTCGTTAATTTGTTCCTTCCCCTCACCCCTTTGCTCTTTCATCTTTTCTTTCTTTGCCTATTTTTTCTTTCTCCTCCATGTAGATTTTGTTAATTCCTTCATTTATATTGGTTCCCCTCATTTTATATAGATTACGTTGTTTCAAATCCCCATTTTTAATTTTAATTTAGTTATTTAATCTTTCTATTTCTCCATTTATATTCCCTAATACTTTTGATATCCTTATTTATTATTTTAATCCTTCAATAATTACCTAAGTTTATCCTTCAATTGTTACCTAAATTAATTTATTATTAATTTGATCATTATTATGTGAATAATTCGATTTAATATTTTAGCCTCAATGACTACTTTAATTTCTTTTCAATTCTTTGAACCAAGTCTCATATTTTAATTAATTTAATATTAAATTCTCAACGATTAATTTTTAATATATAAAGCTCCTTATCACTGGTTTGTTACCATTTGACTTTATAATCACTAATAATGGGTGAAGTGTCTAGCGAAAACACTAGACATATTACAAATCCATTACATAGATTATTCCAAGAAACTATCTAAAAATATAAAACCATTAGTTATATATTGTTAACATGCAAATTATTTAATAGATTTGTTCCCTTTTATTATTTTCAAAACCATGATATCTTCCCAAAATAGTTTATAACATAGATGCAGACTTTATCAAATAATAAATTATTATGTTGATTATGTATGTAATATATTCCACTATATATATATATGCCTAAAAAATAATTATTAATGAATTTTACTATATATGTTTGAACTTAAAATATTATTTATAATAAAAATAAATAAAAATTGACTTTTCATCCTTAAAAAAAGGGTCAAAACCACGAAAATTTTGCACACCATTTTTTATGAGAAGATATTGCATACATAATAATTTATTATTGTTTAAGGTCCATACCCATACTATAAACCATTTTGGGGGAAAATATCATAGTTTTGAAAATAATAAAAGGGAGCAAATCCATGAAATAATTTTCATGGTAGCAAATATAAAACCGAGAGTTTTACCTTTTTTGGATATCCCTCCATTAAACTCCTCGTAGGTTCACACCTTCCTCGAAATTAGTGCAGCACTTTAAAAATTGGAAATAAAGGACTTTTTGGACCCCTCTATTAAACTCCTCGTAGGTTCACCTTTTCCTTGAAATTAGTGCAACACTTTTAAAAAATGGAAATAAAAGAAATAAAGTCACGAAGGTTTAAATATTTTAATGTTGGGTAGTTTGAAGTTTTTGTGTAAGACTATATCTTCATTATGTCCATCTTCTCACCTGGATTTGGAGGTAGCACAAGATTTGAACCCAGGTAGTTTGAAGTTTTTGTGTAAGACTATATCTTCATCATGTCCATCTTCTCACCAGGATTTGGGGGTAGCACAAGATTTGAACCCAAAATTTCCAGTTCAATGAGACTTCACAGGGATAGCACAAGATTTGAACCGAAACTTCCAGTTCAATGAGACTTCATTTTCCATGGTGATTGCCAATTGAACTACAAAACAAATTGAAACTTTTATTTTTTATCAAAAAATAATAAAAAGTAAAAATGTAATTTGCAATATAAAATAAAGATATTAACTTTACATTCTAGAAATAGAACACACATGCTATTATGTTGTTAAGAATAAAAATAATAAAAATAAATAAATTTACTAAAATACAAATAGAGCATTTAATAAAAAATCAAGGTTAATAAAAAGTAAAAATATAATTTACAAAATAAAATAAAAAAATTAACTTTGCATTTTAGAAATAGAATATACATGTTTTTTTTTTCCCCAGGAAAAATAGTAATCTTCCATTAATTTGAAAAATTACATGTAATAGATGCCATAGGCATATGCATCACTCTGGTCGAAACCAGGTCCATAGTTGTCAAAACAAATAATATGTGCCGAAGCCATAACCATTAGAGTGCTATACATAATCACCACATAGGGTGTTCAAAGTTTCTTGCAGAGGATAGATAACAGATCATAAATATATGCATAAATAAATATTGAGCTGTTATGCCCATCATAAGTTTTGTGCCTGGTCCCTCCGAGGATATGATCTGTCAATGTATGGCCGATGATAGTACTGATATTGATATGTTCCATGTTGTTCTTGAATCATCCACAATCCTCTGGGTTGTGTCGTGGCCTCCTTGGATAACTTGTCAGTAGCTTCGTTATGTTCCCTGTAAATGTGTTGGCAGATGATAGAGTTAAATTAGGCCTTGTAAACCAAAATCTCGTCCAGAATGTTTCTGAGAGAATGAGCATGACAAATATTTATGTTGTTGAACTAGTTTATGATGATTTTGAATTCCCCAAATATTTGAATATTATTGCATGAGTGTGCAAGTGAAAAATGCAATAAGTGTTTGAGAGTAATCAGCTCTGCAAAATTCTTTGTACCCTCCCCCAAACCCATCTTGATTTGGTAATGGCACTGTTTAGATAGGTATAGAAAACAGCCACCCCCATATCCATGAGATTGGGCTACTCCATCAAAATATGCCCATGGGATAGTTCGATCTATAATTTTGGGGGCATGAGGTCGTGCTGTAGTGGACTGTGTCTCCTCGGGGATTTCTTGATATGCAGCTATAATTTTTGCAGTGATGAGTGGCCATTGTGTCAGAGATCCTTAGAAGATGATGTTATTTCTAGTCAACCAGATCTTCCAGCAAGCGAGGAGGGGTAAGCATCGAGACTTGTTGTCCAAGTGCTCATCATTCCAATTGTTCCATGCTTCAACGATCAACAGTCCGTGCCAACTACCCTGCTTATTGAGGAGGTGTATTATTTGTTTCCACAACTGAACAGTGAGAGGGAAAGTTAAAAAAAGGTGTTCAATAGTCTCTGCTGCCTAAGTACAGAGGACACACCAGTGCGGCCCAAATCATGATCTATGCATAAGATTTTCTCCAGTTGGAGTCTTGTTATTGAGCACATTCCACATAAAAAGTCTAGCTCGTGGGGGGGCCTTTAGTTTCCATATTTTGGTCCACCATTCTAGGAGAGCATGTGGTTTATGATCCATTAGCAGGTTTGGATATCCCACCTTGGGAGAGTGTTTCCCATGCTCAGCCGGGGTCCAAATGAGTTCGTTAGATCCCTCAGTAATGCGAACATGTGCTTCATTGAGGGCATTTATATAATCCTCCCAATTTTGGTGCCAGTGTTCGGGGATGCCTAGGTGTTGTGCAAATAACCAGGCTTGTTAAAAAATGGAACTGTTCTCCCTATCTGCAATCTGGCTGATCATTTTAATCTGCCGCTGGTTTAGGTATTGAATAAGATCGGGGGGTAGATGATATATATTGCCACCACCAGACCATGGATCCATGCCTATGCGTGCCATGTTGCCTTCATTGATTTTCCAAGCAAGACCCTCTCGAATGTTGGGCATAGTATGGAGGATGGATTTCCAAATGATAGATATCCCAGTTCGAGGCCAGGCTGGGATGCGAATTTAGTCCATGAGATGTTGAGGCTAGATGTATTTGTGATAAGTGACTTCAGTCCAGAGGTTCTGTGAAGTGAGCAAGGACCATCCCATCTTAGCTGCTAGTGCATGTGAAAATTTTGAGAGGTCTTTTAAACCCCACCCTCCCCATTTTTTTGGTAGAGCGATTTGTTTCCAGCCAACCCAAGCATAGGGCTTGCCTTCTTTGTATCCATTCCAAAGGAATCTCCAATAGATCTTTTGTATGCGAACAAGAATTCCTTTAGGCCAATGTCATCCAGTATACAGGGGTGGCTTCCAAGGCGGTTTTTATGAGAACGAGCCAGCCTACCCTTGAAAGGAAATGATGGTTCCGGTTTTTCAGCCTCTTCTCAATCTTTATAACAAGCCAAATCCAATCTACAATACGATAGCTGTGGGGTTTTAGCCTGAAGCCTAGGTACTTTAGACCATCTTCCAAGAGATGTTGTTGGAAGGGAAAGAGTTGGTATGCAGATTTGGCTTCCTGGGTGACGTAAAGGAGAGAGTAATGGTGGACTTGGTATGGTTTGCTTCAATGCCAGTGGCTTTTACAAAGAGTTTAAGGATGTCATGGAAGGTAGATGAGTTCCACAGGTTTCCATCGAGGAAGATAAGGACATCATCGACAAAGAGTAGATGGGTGAGGTAGCAGAGGTCATTCATTTGTATCCCATGTAATCAACCTTCCCTTTTGGCTGATGTGATGAGTTTGCTAAGGGCCTCCATAACAATTAGAAAGAGAAGAGGGGAAAGAAGGAATCCTTGCCGAAGGCCTCTCTCAGCATGAAAGAAATGCGAGGCAGAGCCATTAATGAGAGCACTGAAGGTTGCTGAGTTAATGTAGCAAATGATCTTGTTGGTGAAGGGAGGGTGAAAACCTAGATGTGTGAGGATCATTTTGATATAGAGCCAGCTCACCTTGTCGAAAGCTTTGGCTAGATCAATTTTGAGAATGACTCCTTTGATATTTTTGTGATTGATAGAGTGTAGGGCTTCTTGTGTAGTACCTATAACTTCATGTATTTGTCTGTTTTGGAGAAAAGAAAATTATTCGGAGGAGATATGTCTAGACAAGATGGGGCAGAGCTGATTTGCAATGATCTTGGCAATGATTTTATACAAGCATTTGCAAATGGAGATAGGCTGAAAATCATTGAAAGATGTAGGGGAGTCAGATTTTGGGATTAATGTAACAAAAGTAGTATTGATGGCCTCATACATGCACCCAGATGATCTTCATTCTTCCACCACCTTAAGTAGGTCAGGTCCAATGAGTTCATAAAAGGCAAGGAAAAATTCAATGGTCCATCCATCCAGCCCTGGGCTCTGGTCATTCTTGAACCATTTTAGTGTTCCTTCAAGTTCCCCCTGTGTGATCGAGGAAATGAGATCATCGATTGAGTCCTCATCAAAAAAACTGGGGAAGTGCCCTGTTGTTTGGACAATTTCAACAATAGATGCCTCTTAGGGGGCCATGAAGAGATTTCTGAAGTGTGAATTCCCAAACTGCGAGAGTTGACTGTAGGTAGATGCATTGCTTCAATCTTCCAAAGGCATATGCCAGATAGTATTGGAGATTTTCCTTCATATTTCATAGTTTTGGAAGAACTTTGTGTTTTCATCCCCTGATTGCAACCAGATTGCTCGGCTTCGGAGTTCCCATGTTTCTTCCCTCTCCTTTAGAATTTTTATCTTCTGGTTTTCCAGTTCAATAAGTTGATCCTTGGCTTCAACAGATGCAAACCTTCTGTTCTGCTCATCCTAAAGTGAAGCCAGAGATTGCTCCACTGTAGTGAGGGTGTTATCATCTCTCTTGATTTTTTCCTTGGCTCATTTATTGGAGAGTTTTTTGAGCATTGTGAGGTTATAGTAGAAACCTTCAGCCCAAGTTCTGCTTTTGGATGGTGGATGGAGTCGCCACAAATCATTTATCATTTGGATGTAGGATGGGTCATTTAACCAAGTGGAGTTGAATTTGTAGGGTGCCCCCTGTTTTTTTGTGGACCCGAGATCTCCATGAATATGGGGGAGTGATCCAATATCCCACCAAATCCCACCCATTGTATGTAGAGGGATATATTTTGTATCAGAGTGTCCTTAATCAGGAATCTATCTAGCCTTCTAGCTAGTGCAACTTCACCTATTCGCCGATTTCTCTAAGTAGGAAGGGGCATGTTCATGGGAATGTCTGTCAAATGATGCTGTTCCAGCAACATCTCCATAGTTTCAACGAGCCTGTCGACTTGTGCATTGGTCCCCCAAGATTCTCCATATCCAATGGAGAAGTTTAGGTTGCCCCCAATGGTGAGATTTTCTGAGGATATGATCAATAAGTTGAGAAATCAATTCCAGTATGCCTCTCTGTTATGACATGGTCCATAAACATTGACAATGCGAAGGTCCACTCCCAATTCAAATGAGAAGATATACATGCCAATAAATCTGTCCCCTCCCCAAGAGGTCCTCAAATTTATGGTATGAGGGTTATATCCTAATGTCAATCCACTTGAATGTCCAATTACATCCAAGGATTGGAAAATCCAGCCAGGCTTTAGGGAGCCCAAAGTACAGGAGATGAGGTTAGATTCTCCCAAGGTTTCTTGTAGGAAGATGATGTCTAAGGATTCAGATTCAAACAATATTCTGAGGACTAGTTTTTTGGGTGAGTTAGCCAAGCACCTATACTTGTAAGATAGCCACTACATGGGGGCAACTGTACATGGGCGTTCGATGCTCTAAGTACCCGGTCGAGTGTGGCTTGTCTGCCAGAGGCGACTTCCGCTCCCACTATCAGAATAGCTTTGGATAGGTGTGATTTTTGGCCACAGATGGGCTTGCGGTTCGAGGGGGAGGGTAATAAGCCTAGTACAGATCTGCCATCCTGTGGAGTGGCAAGGCGAGATCTTAGGTTATGAGGATGGGGAGAATCAGAGGGGAGAGATGGGGTGCATGAGGGGATAGGGGGAAGATCGGGAGGGAAAGATAGGGGGTAGTGGAGAAAGTCGATGAACGAGGGGTTAGGGGACAAGGAATGGAGGTAAGAGTACCAACCAGAGATGAAACATGCACATGTGATGCAGAGGATGCAAGTGAGGAAATAAAAGCAGAGATCGGGGAAGGAGGAGTACCTGAGGTGCGAGCAGCCTCTGCATCAACCCGTGATCTGGTCATCGGCAAGGAGGGTGGACAAGGTCCGCTGGGTGTAGCCTATGGAATGGAAGATGTCAATCCAATTGTAGTAATAGCAGCTAGTGGAGATGGTCCCAAGATGGGGGTAGTGTGTATCCCTGCAGCATCCTCAGATTCCATAGAAGGGTCTATGTCCTTTCGCACCAGAGGGAATTCCTTATAAAGATGCCCAACTTTGTGGCATCTTCGGCATCTGAAAGGGACACCTTCATAATCCAGGATTTGGATTCTGGTAAAATGCCTCCATTGCAGTGTGATTTTTTCTTCCAGACCTTCTCTACTATTCAGGTGCACCAGGATGCGAGCTAATGTTGTATTCCTGGACTGAATGTAGGATTTGTCGTAATACAAATAAGTACTGAAGGCATTTCAAATTCGAACGAATACATCTTCAGACCAGTATTGCAGTGGGAGCCCTGGTAATGTCACCCATAGTGGTCTGGCCCCGATCTGCTCACGTTCAGGGTCGAAGAGTGGTCTACATCACTTCAGTAAAACTGAGGCCATTTCGATGTGCTAGTAACGGGATAGTGTTAGGGTGGTATATTATTCCAGAGATAAATGTAGTGCAAACTAGCCTCGAGGGAGTATCTAAACCTTAGGGAGGTCCTTGAAGGTATTTTCCGAGTTTCTTTGACCCAGCAGCTGAGTTTCTCAGCAGTGTAAGCTCGACCTCTAAGCCTACCCTCCAGGACCTTCCTGACCGTGTTAGCCACCTCGCCAATGTTGAGGCCTTCGCCAAACTTGAGGGTGAAGTCCTTCTGGGAGGCCTTCACACACTTTGTTTTTCTTTTCCTGATCTGGGTGCTATAGGGTGGTCCAGAAGAGTGTCAAATGTACCCTGTGTCTCATGCTGAGGTCCCTGTGCAGAGTGGCAAAGGATGGCTGGGGTTTCGAAACACCCTGAGGGTAAGCTTGTGGCTACTACCGCTACTGCTGCTCAGGAACTCCTGGAGGGGTAGGTTTTGAAGTGGAGGGAAGGTGAGGTGCACAGAGTTAATCACCGGGAGGAGAGGGTTTGAAGGGTGGAGAGGAGGGTGAGCAAGGGGCTAGGAGATGAAGGGTCGCTAGAGAGGTGGTGAGCAATCTACGTCCAGTGAGGTGATGGAGATATTGTCAAAATGAAGGCTGGAGGTAGAGGTTCCAGGTAGGGTAACCATAGGAGGTGAGCCGGTGCGGAATGAGGTGGCTAGGTTATGGGGGACGACTAGGGCCGAAATAGGGTTAGGTCATCGGAAGATTTTCTGGTTGGGGTTTAGGTTAGCCATGTAGTTGACCTCATCAAGATCCATGGTATCCATGTTGCAGTGGGATCGGGGCAGCCGTAACCGTCGGGGGGAGTAGCAGTCAAGGGGTGAGTGTAACAGCTAGCAGGTGGTGACATCGTACCTTAGGAACGACATCAATAGTAAAAAAAAGGGGGTAAGAAGCAGTTATCTAGCTGCTAAACGAGCTTATGGTCTCCGTTGCCTCCATCACTACGAGCTCCATAACCTCATTCCATCCGTGCACAGCAAACATACATGTTAATAAAAAATAAAAATAATTAAAATGAATAAATTTGCTAAAATAGTAATAAATTTCCATCCACGTAAAATTACCTTGGCGTCAATATTTCAACAAATAAAGATAGAGATGTGGTTATTTGTTCCTATCACCAGAATAGTTGTGGAACAACAAATATATTTCTACTATAAGATTTCCTCCAAAAACTTTATCATTCAACTATTTTTAATGTTCAATTTTATAGTTCAAGGCACTATGTTAGATGCCTTCCTGCAAAAGGGTTAACAAAAATACTTTCTTTATGGGTAGCTAATAGTCTAACAAAAAAAATGAGGATTTAATTAGAAACCCTAGGAGTAGCATATGTTAGTGTAGTTGTTCATTAAATTATACCAAGAAAATAAAAGATAAATAGATATATATCACTACACAACATATATTCAAATTCCATTTACTCAAAGAAGATTTTATTGTATGCTCACGTGATGAGAAGCTCCGTCTTAAGAGTGGCTCAAAAAGGGCTACCTCCTTGGTAGGTTTCATGTGTAATCCTTGTTATAGGTTGCAAGGTTCCCTCTCCAAAAAGGGAATTGTGATCGAAAAAAAGAAAAATAAAAAATGGAGAGCCTCTAGTGGAGAATGCTAGAGAGTTTTAGGATCACAATTTAGACGATGGAAATAGATCATGTGTATTTTGGTAGGTTTTGGGTGAAAAGATTTGGAGAAATTTTGGTAGAATTTGATAGTTTTGGTGAAGTTGTGCACAAAAATGAGGAACATAAAATAGTGTGAAGTACTAGTGCACATAAGTGCTGCAAAAAAATTAGAGCATTGTATTTCCACACAAGAAAGAGTGTGTGGAAAGGATTGGTGTGCAAGGCAGTTGAGTTAAAAGCAGTTAAGGTTGACTGCGCATTTTGGACCAACTTTGATTAGATCAAGCATACTACTTGTAATTTACCAACCCATTGTAAATTCCCATCGTAAATATTTTCCATGGTAGCGAGATCAGCTTGGGTACACATTATCATCTATAAATAGGTGGAAGCCGAGAGGATTCAAATTAGATACTTCTAGGGTTAATTTTGGGTTAAGGTTATGAGTGCGATTGTTATTAGAATGTTCTAATGTTGTTTTGATTAGGTTGGTGAGCCAAACTGGGGTTAACATTGGGGGAATGTTTAGGCAAAAAATGTGCCTCATAGCTAAAATGTACTAAAAATATTAAATTTAAAAGAACTAGTAGGATTTAAGATGACAATATCATCCCTAGGGGAAAATATTTTGGAGGGAAAAGAAGAAAACTACTTTTCTAATTGTATTTTTGGTTTATCTCCTTGCAGTTTTACTCAAAAGTCAAGTGCAGACACCAATTGGATGCAAAATTAAATTCAACATCCAACGAGTACCCAGTTTGCATATGTCTGAGTAGACCCATATCGAAAAAATTGAAAATACATGAAAAAACGTGTTGAAGACATTTTTCATGTATTTTCAATTTTTTATTTTTATTTTTATTTATTTTTTTTTTTTATTTTTTTTTTTTTTTTCTATGTGGGTCTACCTAGGAGTAAGCAAAGTGGGTATTCATTGCATGAGAAATTTAATTCCACATCCAATGAGTGTCTACACTTGACATTGGAGTAAACCCATAATGAGATAAGCCAAAAATACAATAAAAAAAGTATCATCTTTTGTTTTCCTTTCAAAATTCATAACTATTATTTTATTATTTAAACTATCACTATATTATTTTCCTTAGGATGCCCATTTTAGACCTCAAAATTCCCCTAATGGATGGTAAATCTATAATATTTCGCTCAACACCTCTCTAATAATAATAAAATATGGCTAATGGCTGGATTGTCCCAATTCATTTGTTTTATGTGATGGTTGCATGATAGATTAATTTATGTTCATTTTCAGTATATTGTATTAAAATTATGAATATTTATTATGCACTAAATATATGAATGTCTATTATCACACCATAGATGAAAATGAAAGCATCCCTTTCAAATTTTCTATTTTTTTAATTTGTGTAATGGATATTATGAATGTTTGCGTCCGGATCTAGCAAGTGATGATGAACTAAATACCATATAATGTTGAAGAATATAGTTTGTGTGCAAATTCTAACTCCATTCACCATTATCGAATCTTGGTTCTTGCAATCCCCATATGATGCAGGAACATCTTATCTCCAAGTCAAAACACATTTTGATTAGGCCTAAGGGGTATTCATTTGCCAAGGGAGTTGGTTCCCTAATTGAGTTTAATTGTTTGATTAAATGTATTTTCCTATGATTCCTTATAATTATAGAAGAATTGTATATGAGTGGTTTTGATTGAGGATATTTTAATCATATATACTTCTTAGAGTAGATCTCGAGAATGTTTGAACAATTTAGAGAGATTTCGGATCAGATAGATATCTTGAGAGATAAGTGGATTTAGAGGATCTTATAGATAGGGGGTTGTTGAGTGATTTATGGATAGTTGATTGTGGTTTGGAATCCGTTGTATAATTATAGGCATAGTGAAATATATATGTGTGTGAAAGAGAGGTAGAGAGGAGAGTAAGTGATAATTTGGTAGAGTGATGCTAAGTATGGTAAAGTCCAACTAATGTAAATTATGTCAAGACAATATTTGTAAATTATTTGTATGCGTATTTATTAATAGAGAAGCACTTTGTTTCAAGTGTTATGAATTCAACATGTACAAACCAAATCTCAGTTATGGTGTGAATTGAATCCTTGTAACCATATAGAATTAAGTGTGGTGTGGATTGGACATGATTAAATATAAGGAGGGATTACGCTTGGAGAGAGTGAGAAAAGAATGAACACAAAGGTTTAGAAAGGTGTTCTTAATGTTTTGGAAGAAGTGCGACTCAGAGGAGTGGCACAAGAATGAAGTATAGAAGGTCAAAGCCATTTTTTTAATTGAATCAATAAGATTGTTGATCATTGATCAAACGATGTGATTAATTATCTAGAAAACATGAAGGACTGTGATAAATTACGTCCCCATGCAACCTATTTCAGTCTCCCTGCTAATTTTGTTATTGTCCTATGCGAATAGAGTGCATTCCGAGCAATACAATAAATGAGTCAAGGTATGTGTTCGCATTGGATCCCTGTATATATTCACTTCTGAAGCCTTATGAATGGTGGAAATTATTTTAAATAGAGAAAAGGGCGAGACTTAATTTTAATGGAGCCTGCATGAAGTCCGTTATATAACATAGATAGGTAGACAATACCTATTTCACGTCATGTGATTCCTATCTTGGAATAGATTCACTCCATAGATTTCAATGAGTGATTGGTGTTGTCCCTACTACCACACCTTAAAAATCTTGCCTACATCCAAATTTTGGAGCCTCCTTATGATCTTTCATTTCAAGCCATTAAGGCCATGCTTAGTCAGGTTATTTAAGTGTTCAAGTCTTCCTTTGGGAATTCTAAGTGTCGATCTACTTGCTTTCACATGCCCATCTCTTGAAGTATTTACAAGCACAATTCTTCCAAGCAGGTAACATAACACATATCTTGTTGAGAGACAATGATTGCACAGTCCCTAAAGACAAATACTATGCAATCCTTATGGACAATGGAAACGTGAGGGAATCCTTTACAGATAGTGGTTGCACAATATTTGTCAACAATGAGAGTGTACTTCTTCAAGTCAGTCAATTCACTCGTGGCTCCTAGTTTCTCGACATGCACTAAGCACATTCACCAATCTTAACCCTAGATACATGTTTTCTATCCCTATATAAAGAGTCTAGTCCATAGCTCATTTTCACATTCATCTTTAATTTTGATCTCTATGCACTTTTGGAGTACAAGGAACATTCTCTCACTCGTGGTCATAAATGCCCCATATTCCGAGTGAGTTTCTCAATTGTCGCTTTTGATTTTGCAAGTGTTTCTTTTTCTTTCTCTTTCTCTTGCATGTGTAATTTTTGCTTGCTCTATCTTTTACAAGTGTTGTGGTTGTTGCTTACACCCTTGCATTTGCTGTTTGTGTTTTCTTTTGTTTTGCATGTGTCACTTTCACTCTTGTTGAAAAATGGTAACAAGAATTCCAGTTTAATTTGTCATTGAATTAAACAGAAAATTAAAATCGAATT
The DNA here is from genome assembly GCA_000404065.3 of Pinus taeda. NCBI lineage: Eukaryota > Viridiplantae > Streptophyta > Pinopsida > Pinales > Pinaceae > Pinus > Pinus taeda. Next base: position 77,247 of record APFE031253440.1, on the reverse strand, counting down.
CTATTCTCATAGCAACTTGTAAATAGTTAATTAAGTTTAATTAACTTAATTAGCTTAGGAATTTTGAGTTAGAATTCTTTCTATACTCATGCATATGTTCTCCCTAAATTTTAGGGGTCCAGTGTGAGTTTAATTGTGAGTTGTAATTAGATAACTTAGTATGTTTAGTTACATTAATTCCAAACTATCTGAGGAACTTGTTAGGGTCCTATAATTTATAGCATCTCAAGGTGATTGAGTATTTTATCTCAGAAATCTCATATTGTAAATAATTGTCAATCTGCAAATGATTTCAAAAAGAAAAATAGAATAAAATGAAAAGAGGGTATAAACAGAGAAAAAGGAAAACAAAAAAATATTGAAAAAAGAGTAAAAGATAGAACCCCATCAAAGAAATAAAAACAAAAAGAAAATAATACTGAAAGTGTTGCAAATTCAAATGCCACTACTGATAGATAGTTTTCTTCTTGATTGATAAAGAAAGGTTGTGTGCAGCTTGTTTAAAATGCCACAATGACTAGTTATTTGTTTAATCATACAGTATAATCATGGTTAAACATGTTTGAATTTCTGTAAATTATATTAGAGAATAAAGATTTTCCAAACAATTTAATCTTGGTAAATCAATAGTTAGGTAGAAAATGACATTGGTTCAACTGTTTAATCTGAATCAATAGGAGAAATAAGTGATAGGATTTAAGTAGTTTTTGATTTTCCATAAAATAAAAAAGTATGGGTTTGCTAGTCTAAATGCACCCCTTTAGAAAAATAAAAAATGTTAGTTTAGAAAAGAAATAAAGTTAAAAGGGTAGGTAGAAATAGTTTAGTTTCAAGAATATTTATGTTGCCCTTTATCCTAAGTGTCAGTGACATTGTAAAAAAAAAGGAACAAAGGGATAATGTATATTCATGAAATTTTTTCTATCCAAAGTATTATGCTAAGTTTCAAGTAAATATCAAAAGGTGCATCCCAAAAAACTTTTTGTCATATATGGTTAAAAAGGTCGCAATTAAAAGCATCAAGATTCTCCAGCTCTTAAGATCGACGACGCTTATTTGTTTTTGGACCCCCCCTTCCATCCTAGCTTTACCACCTGGGGGGGGGGAAGGGGGGTCCGAAAAGGTGGTATTCCCCACTAGGCCCCATAAATACATGGCTTCCTCTCTACATTTCGCACTCCCGCAGCTTATACCACATACCTCTCCCTACCCCCTCCGAAAACCACTTCCCCCTCATTCCTTTAACGCCATCCCCACTCGACACCTCCGCCATTGCCATCCCACCACGTCTCCTTACCGTTTCCCAATTAAATCCCTTCCCGGAAAATTATTGTTAATCATTTAATTATTCCCTCTTGGGTGACCATTTGACTTCAACGGTCCCCCGCCACCCTCCAACAAAACCTGCCACTCCCTGCTTTAAAAACCCTGAATCGGTCTTCATTATACCTTCCACCTGCTTATTCTTTGCAATTCACGGGTTTTTCTGCAAAGCGACCCATTTTCAAAATATTCGTTGAGCTAGATCAACTATCAACATTCTTTTCCCCTCCCCCAACGGCTCACGACTTGAAATTTATTCTCTCTAAACTTTTCCTTCCATCATTATTGATTATTCACTGATCTAACTATGCCTCCAAAGAAAAAGAACCAGGAGGACCCTATGAATCCATTAGTGCATCCATCCATAGACTTAGACCATATTCCATTAGCTGATAGGGATTACAAGACTAATGAGACACAATGCGAATGTGAATGGTTGGAACTCCACTGTGGGTTGGAAGATAAACATGTCAACAAAACAGATGAAATTGGACTCTTGGAGTGTAGTCTCCCTCACTATATTTTCCCTCTAACCTTCCATGCCCCTAAATTCATCAGAAAAAGTCAAGCTCGTTATGTTCCCAGCCAAAGATCCATTATAACCCCATCTAGTGAAATCCTTTTTACAATCACTGCACAATCCATAAAACAGATGACGTTAGCTCCCCCTGTGGAAAACAATACACCATTTTCCCTTGAAGCCCTCACAGAACTTTACCAGAAACTCGATTTTGCTAAAAGAACCAAGATTTTTGATATTTTCTTACTAGAAAATGCCCAATTGCAAAACAAAAATCCTCCACACCCTTCCTCAATATTCCTTGATCAAGCTAAACAATTCATAACCATAATTTCTTACATTCTGGGCTATTATTTTGATCAGTGGGTAGATTAACCCATTCTAGGCTTCCTTTCCATCTTTTCCACAAATAGCAAGCCATCTATTCTGTTTAATTTCAGTCAATTCTTGGCTGATAACATCCATGAGAAATTTCTTAACTTTAAAATAGAAGAAGTGTTTGCGTACACTTCAATTATGGTATATATGTTTCTATATTATCAAACAGATAGGTTCAACTTTTCCATGTAGAATCTAGATGAAGAGGGCAACCAATAGTCAGTCATATTTTGGACATCTTTAGTGATGAAGGAGAATCAATAATTATCCTATAAACAGTTCATATAAGAGTTTGTTCACCTAGATATGAGTATCCTAAACAACTCAGTAGAACCCAAAATCAGTGAAGATGTCAAGAGGATTCTACATTTGACAGATCAGGCCAAGATTGGAGACTGGTATTTATACCATAATTACACGGAAATTAGAGTTTATGGATGCAAGTTAGCACCATACAAGCTCCCAAAATACCTCCCCATGAGGATTTTTTCACTTGAATATATCAAACAAATGCTAAATTTAGATAGTATTCACTTTGTGGTGGCAAAGAAGAAGTCCCAGTTTTGGATAAAGACACAGGTGGGCCATTTCATATGCAACACCAGATCAATAGGAAAAGAGGCAGATATAATCCTTACGGAGATGAAATTCAGCTTGAGTTTCACATGGTCTTATGACCCTTTGGGTATCATTTCTAAGATGAAAGTAGAAAACAAAACTACTCCATATATTCATACCCCGAGGCCTGAGATAGAGAAATATGTAAATCAGTCAGTATGGGCAGAGAATACATTACAGGAAGCTGAAGAGCAACTTGTGTCCACTTCAAATTTACAAAAGCCCACTCCTCAAGAGAAAACAAGTAAAAGGCAGAAAGAGGAGGGATCATCATCAACATCATGTAGTGAAGCCAATGACTTCAGAATCATTTACAAAAAAAGGACTAAAATGACCCCTATGATAGAAGGAGAAAAGGAGGCATAAGATCAAACTGTTATTATAATAAGAGAAACACCATCTACAAGAAGCAATTTTGTTACATCTCCTGCTAGATCTTCACTATCACAAGGTCAAAAATATATAGAGCTAGCTGCACAAAATGTCCAAGGAGAAAAGGAAAAAAGTGTCTTTGATAGGTACCAGGAGATCAAACTTAAGAATGAAATTCTTAAGAACAACAACTACACTCAATTTTGGAAGCAGACTTCCAGTTCACAGAGAATACTATTGTCAGTTTTTTATACAAAGAAAGGAAGGATGTAGATGGCCTTCCTTTAGGCCCAAATTCCACATCCTAAGACACCAACAGATTACATGAACACATTATTTGAATTCAGCATGAAATATATCCATCCCGTTGATCAATGGAGATGCATAAACATATAGGTGAGATGATTTCCTCTACCTTAACTAATACTGCTATGTCATTGTCAAATTTGCAGGTTTCACATGCAAACATTCAGTCCCAGTTAAAAATGGAGAATATATCTTCTTTGACAAAGGACAACAAAATCAAATCTTTGGAAGATTTGGTAGTCAAAATAGGATATGATCCTAAAGAGATAAATGTTGCAGAGGAGATCATTAAGAAGAAAAATATTGACATTGCAGCATTGAGAAAATAGTTGAAACTACCAGCCACAAGGGATCCCTTGACTAAGGATATTGAAGAAAATGAGACACAAAAGGGTGATGTGATGAAGCTAATCATGGAGCAGAATGTTCAGATTAGATAGATGGAGGTAGAAATGGAGAAAATGATCAAAGAGAAAGAACATAGTCAAAGGATAGCCACAACCCCCTGGATGTTGTACCCCCCATAGAAATCACAACTACAAGAACTATAACTGCAACAACCTCTTCAACTCAATCTACAAGTGTTGAGTAGGTGACAAATACACTAGAAAATATGTCAATCCAGTCAAAATAAATTAAGAAGTTGCACGGGCAGCTCAAAGCTATGCAGGAACAAAAAGCTAGAATTGAAGCTTCTCATTTGGTTGAAGTATATAAGTCACAAAGGCTGCTAGAGAGGATACATAGGATGGAGAAGGATACAACAATTGGTCAAACCTTGGCCCAAGCCAAGGAAATCATATGGATGGATATTTCAGACTCCATGAATGAGATTTGGCCATGCATCCAAATCATTTTTAAACAAAAGGAACTGATACAAAAGGCCATTGAAACCATTCTTGAAGTAAGGGAGAAGTTGGGAGACATGCCTACAGAAGCTTCTAACATCATCAAATTCCCGAATTCAAAGAATAAGTATGAACTTGAAGAGTTAGGAATTGATGATAGGACTGCCACCATCTTGGAAGTCAAGAAGGTTTTAACTAAAAGAAATATCATTACTCAATTGGAGGAGAAATGTGAAACACTCGAGTTGGGGGTGAACAGATTCTTCAACAGGATTGAAGCATTAATTCATAAAGGATTGCCCAAAATATATGTGATTAATGACAAACTGATTACTCAAGAAGATTATGTTATAAATATGAAGGAAGTAGCCAGAGACAATAGTAAATTCAGTGGTATAAAAGGCAACCTAACAGGTAGAGCATTCTTAGAGGCAATGGGAAATGACATCTTTATCCAGCATGAGGTAAAACATATCTTCACAGTAAAGCCAACATTTGCAAAGTATACTGAGGTTGACGAGATTTACCGAAGGGTAATCAAGTTAACCATTCTAGATGAAGAAATGTGGGACCAACTATGTGATTTATTGGAGTAAAAAGCAACTCAAACGCAATGAGAACATCAACCATCACATCAACGGGACCAACTATGTGATTTATTGGAGTAAAAAGCAACTCGAATGCAATGAGAACATCAACCATCACATCAGCCAATGTAAAATAGTTATAGGCTGATTTCGCAACCGAATCCTCCAAAACAAAACTACCCCTTCATGCAACTTTCCACCTTGCCTATGATTCTGTAGAAGATCAATTTTATTGTTTAGGATAATTCTAATAATACACTGTTAGTTGAGATAATGATTTTGTAAATAATTTTGTAATTATTCTATAAACACTTCACATTTTGATGTATTACGGGTTGATTGTTGAATATAATTTCCTTTGTGATTTGTAATTTTCTAGTTGCTAGAAACATCAATAATACAAGGACATTCTTCACAAGATTCATGTGGTGTACGGATTGGTGATGTTTTTCTTCTATTCATGTCTTTAATCATTGTCTCTTTTCTCTGTCATTTCTGAAAAGCTTCATTACATAACAGAAACTGTGACCAATAGGATATGTTATACAAAGCACTCTATTTTGGATGTTAGTAATTTATATGTTTTCTACTGAAGTCAAATTAAGGAATACTTCATTGCTCCTTAGTTTCTATTGAATCTTACATTTCTTCTGTTTCATAATCCATTTAAAATTCTGAAATATCCAACTAGTGCAACCTAGCTTGCCCTATGAAACTCCTTCAAAGTTTGATGTAGATCTAGTTAATCTTTAGACTCCATATCCCAATATAATTATAAAATTTTAATCAACCAAGCATTCCAATAAAAAACAATAAGTACAATAACAATTAGCCTAAAATTCACATAAAACACAACTAAATTTTACAGAGAGATCCCTCTCTGAAACTGGCAGGTCTAGATCCTAACTTCCAAAGTGATTTTGATGTTGTCCTATGTGTTTACTCCCTCAACCTCAAAAATACAGAATGACAACAGAACTAATATAGAGTTAACACTCAGTTGGTGCACTAATGCATCCATTAGTTCTACTCTAGTTAACTGAAGATTCCCTCATCAGAAACTCATGCATGTCGATCCTGAGAAAGATCCAGTTGAGACTAGAGTGTAGGGATAATGTACTATTAGTTATTTGATTTACTGAGTTGTATAGATCATGCATGCAATAAGGAACTAGACCTAGTTTGGATTTCACAGTTTTTGATGCATTGGATTCCAATTAATATGGGTTATTCAACCATGGGAATTGTGCAAGGAAATATGGGCTTGGAGAGTAGCAGAAGAGGCTAAGGTTTGGCTTGATCTTTCTTGTGAGCTGGGAGATTGATCATACCGAGTTCTGGGATTGTTCTTGTGAGAAAACGTATTGTATTATCATCTTGGATTTACGATATATGCAATATAGGTAGCGGGATTTTGAGTTGTGGCTTTCCCCAGATAAGTATTGTGTTATGTGTCTTTGATTATCTTCCTTCTATCGATTATTGTTTTTATCGATCTATTGGCTTCCACTGGCTAAAAGTAGAAGTATATTCTTGTCTTTTGCTTTAGTACATTGCATGAGCTTGTGAATCTACATAACTTTGTACATGGCATCATAGGGGAGAATAGTATACTAGAGGAGATTTTGAAGTTTTAAGTTTTTGGTTACAGGTGAAATTGAAATTTTCAATTCATACTTCAGGATCGCCAGATGGCGTTCTACGATTTGCAGCTCGAGTATGCGTTGGAGGGAAACTTGAATTTTATAGCCTGGAGGGACAAAATAGAGGCCGTTCTAGAGGATAATGGCTTGAAGGAATTAGTTGATCAATAAATTCCTAAGCCAACAACATTGGATGCACAAAATTTGGTAGAATGGAAGAAGTGTGTGGCGAAGGCAAGGCAGATAATCCTTGAGGGAGTTTGAGACCACATTGTCTCAAGTCTCCATGGCAAGGAAACTCCATATTCTATGTGGAAAACATTGATAGACTTGTATCAGAACAATAGTGACCAAAGGAAATTGGCACTGAAGGACAAACTTCAAAAAATAAAAATGGAGAAAGGCGAGAATATTCCAAAATACTTGACCAAGTTCACTCAATGTCATAATGAACTTGGAAGTGTTGGAATCACGGTTGCCAAGGAAGATATGGTGAGTCTTGCTCTTCTAGGACTCCTAAAGTGTTGGCATAGTTATTAGGACTTTGTCAATGGTCGGGAGAAGCTACCAGATTGGGAACGATTATGGTTGAATTTGATGCAGGACGAGATCAAGAGGAACACTAGGGATGGCTCTTCATCAAAGACTGATGATGAAGAGAATTGTGCCTTAACAATTAAGGAAAAGAAGGGGAAAGGGAAAGCTTCCCATTCCAAATCAGATTCTATCACGAAGGTAAGAAGAAAGACATGAAAAAAGTTAAGTACTTTCATTTTCATGAGCTGGGCCATTTTGCTACAAATTGTCCACTCAAGAATTCTAAGAGGAAGTCCTCAGGAGGAGTGGCAGGTGAGGCTTTGGTGTCTCAATTCGAATCAGAATTTTCCCTCATTGCATGTATGGTGTCATCAATGATGGGAAGTGTATGGTACTTAGACAATGGAGCTTCATTCCACATGAGTGGCAACAAAGAGTTATTTAGTGACATGAAGGAGAAAGATCTCCAGATGCATATCGAGATGGGTGACGGTGGGAAGTATAGTGTTACTGGATTGAGCACGATTACTTTTTAGAGGGAGCATGGGGCTCCACTCACCATGAAGAATGTTATGTATGTACCTGGGCTGAAGAACTAGAACTTGGTATCCGTTACCATGCTTGAGGATAGAGGCTATGATGTGATCTTCTCAAAAGGAAAGGTGTTCCTTCGACACATAGCCACGGGTCAGGTAAAGAAGATAGGGATTCAGGTGAAGAATCTCTATAAGTTGGAGGTATAGGAGTGTATATATTTGAGCACAAAAGTAGAAAAGGTGCACAACCGAGACGTTGGTGAGTTGTGGCATAGGTGATAGGGCCACTTGCATCATAAAGCTTTGAAGATATTGCAGTAGATCTCTATCGGTCTTCCCAAAGGTACACTCGAGAAAGTTGATACATGCAAGGGGTATACTTTGGGAAAATACACCAACTCTTCCTTTCATGACAGAGACAGTCGAGCAGAGGCTATCCTATAGAGAGTCCATTCATATGTGTGTGGACCATTCTCAACATCATCCATGACCAAACACAAGTATTATGTCATATTTGTTAATGACTATTCTCGTAAATGCTAGATATTTTTCATGTAGAAAAAGGATAAAACTTTCACAAAGTTTTGTGAATTTAAAACATTGGTGGAGAAGAAGTCGAGCAAGAAGGCTAAATCTCTATGTAGTGATAATGGTGTGAGTATGTATCAAATGAGTTTAATAACTTCTGTGCAACAAAAGGGATTAAACAGGAGTTGACAATACCCCATAACCCTCAACAAAATAGTGTGGCCGAGAGGAAGAACATAAGAATAGTAGGGGTAGTGAGGGAAATTTTGCATGATCAAGGCCTACCACTACACTTGTGGACTGAGGCATGAAAAACAATGATCTATTTTCATAACCATATCCCACATCAAATACTTGAGATGAACACACCAAAGGAGGCTTATTCTGGTAAGAGGTCAGATGTTGGTCACTTCAAGATTTTTGGGTCATCGATATATTTACATGTGACCAAAGATACATGGAAGAAGCTTGAGCCGACAACATAGTTGGGGATATTTGTGGGGTACACTGATGCACCTCACAACTTTTAGGTGTACTTGCCGACCAGTAGGATGACTGTGGTTTGCAGGAATGTCAGATGCCATGACGAGAAGGCCATGCGAGTTTCCCTTGAGAGGGAGCTTGAGCTAATGAGGATGAGGAGATTTTATCTCCTAAGGTTGAGGAGAACTAGATTTATGTGGATCTTCCACATGCAGAGGATCTGAGAGTGGAGATATTCATTCAGGCAGTGTCTTCAAGTGAGGGAAGAAATCACACCAGAGAGGCTGATAGATTGTTGGATGATGCATGGGAGAATGTGGAAGGACCCACTTCTCAGTGCAGCCAGAGGAGGTCACTTGAGAGGTACACTGAATACATGGCTCTTATGGGAAAATGTGTTGTGGTAGATCCATATTCCTTTAAGGAAGCAGTGTAGTAGCCAGTTTGGGTCAATACCATGGTGGGGGAGTATGACTCCATAGTTCGTAACAATGTTTGGGATGTGGTCATGAGACTGGAGGACAAGTTAGTGGTGAGCTCCCTTTGGATTTACAAGGTAAAGCAACTTGTAGATGTTAGTGTGGATAAGCATAAGGCTAGATTCATGGCCCTTGGCTTTTCACAGGTGGAGGGGATTGACTATGATGATACCTTTTCTCCTATTGCAAGGTACTCATCAATCAAATCTATATTGGAACTATCACCACTGATGGGTTGGAAGATACATTAGATGGATGTGAAGGCAACCTTCCCTAATGGCATGATTGAGGAAGAGGTGTACATAGAGCATCTTGAAGGTTTTGAAACCTTTGACTGTGAGTCACATGTGTGCTGGTTCAAGAGAGTGTTGTATGGGTTGAAGCAAGCACCTTGTGCTTGGTACACCAGGATAGATAGCTACTTCATCGAGTTGGGCTTCATGAAGAGTGAAGCGGATGCGAACCTATACCACATAGTGGTGGAAGGTAAGTTTTTGATCATTGTACTTTATGTTGATGATCTCATACTAACAGGTGATGATCAACTGATCAAATCTCGCAAGGAGTACCTTGAAAGAGAGTTTGAGATGAAGGACATGGGGCTCATGCATTACTTTCTTGGCATGGAGGTATGGCAGGGAGATGGGGAGTTATTTGTGTCTCAGGGCAAGTATGCCAACGAGATACTCAGGAGATTCCACATGGAGAGCAGAAAACCCATGGAGACTCCTCTAGCAGGTAACTGGAGGGAGGAGGATGCTAATTTAGGGGAAGTATTGGAAGCTACTATTTATAGGAATCTTGTGGGTTCACTCATGTACTTGGTGAACACATGACCAGACATGTGCTATGCAGTTAACCAACTTATTCAAGCGATGGTTATGCCTCCCAAGCTATATTGGAAGGTGGCAAAGCATGTGTTGAGATACATCAGGGGCACTTTTCAGTATGGATTATGGTATATACGAATAGAGGGAGTGAAGCTTCAAGGCTTCATTGATGCAGATTGGGTAGGGAGTCCATTTGATAGGAAGAGCACATAAGAGGGATCTTCAGTGTTGGGTCAACAACAGTTTCTTGGTATAGCAGGAAACAGAGATTGGTTACACTCAGTTCAACAGAGGCAGAGTACATGGCTGCAAGTTAGGCATCATGTGAGGCCATCTGGATGAGGAAGATCTAGGTTTGTTTGTTTGGTCAGCAGATGGATCTAACTGTGATTTACTGTGATAATTAGAGTTGTATCAAACTTTGTGAAAATCTAGTTTTTCATGATCGGTCCAAGCATATTGATATCCGATATCATCATCTCAGATATTGTGTATTAAGGCGGATTATGTTTTTATAGTACATTCCCATGGAGGAGAAATATGTTGACATTTTGACCAAGGCATTGTCAAGATGTAAATTCGAGTTTCACAAAGACAGGATCAGGGTAGCTGATAATCCCTTTTTCGTTGAGAGGGAGTGTTGAAAAATGGCAACAAGAAATTCCAATTTCATTTATCCTTGAATTAAATTGAGAATTAAAATTGAATTCTATTCTCATAGCAACTTGTAAATAGTTAATTAAGTTTAATTAACTTAATTATCTTAGGAATTTTGAGTTGGAAGTCTTTCTGTAGTCATGTATATGTTCTCCCTAAATTTTGGGGTCCAGTATGAGTTTTATTGTGAGTTGTAATTAGATAACTCAGTTGACTGAGCTATGTTTAGTTAAATTAGTTCCAAACTATTTGAGGAACTAATAAAGTGTTAATAGTCAGCTGGTGCACTAATGCATCCACTAGTGCTACTCCAGTTAACTAAAGATTCCCTCATCAGAAACTCATGCATGTCGATTCTAAGAAAGACCCAGTTGAGACTAGAGTGTTGGGACAATGTACTATCAGTTTTATGATTTATTGAGTTGTATAGATCATGCATGCAATCAAGGACTGAACCTAGTTTGGATTGCACAATTTTGGATGCACTAGATTCCCATTAATATGGGTTATTCATCCATAGGAATTGCACAAGGAAATAGGGGCTTGGAGAGGAACAAAAGAGGCTGAGGTTTGGCTTGAGCTTTCTTATGAGCTGGGAATTGATCATACTAAGTGCTAGGATTGTTCTTGTGAGAACAAGCATTATATTATCATCTTGGATTTCTGATATATGCAATACAGATAGCATGGTTTTGAGCTGTGGATTTTCCCATATAAATGTTGTGTTATGTGTCTTTGATTATATTCCTCTTTTCTATCATTGTTTTCATCAATCTATTGGATTCCGCTGGTTGAAATAAGAAGTAGATTCTTGTCTTTTGCCCTTAGTACATTGCATGATATTTTGAATCTACATGATTTTCTACAACTCTTACATGTGTAATTTTTTTCTTGTTTTCACACATCTTAAGACCACCATGGCACATCTCCTAAAGGAATATCTAATGCACTCTATTGCACTAGTCGATGTTATTTATCATTAGATAATGTGTTGGACACATTCTCATGACATAGTGCACCTTTTGGTTGCACACTACACTTGTGTTGTAAAATTGCATCTTAAGTGTCATACTTGGAGGTAAGTGTCATCTTGTTGTCATTTCAATGAATTCTTGTTGATTTTAGGTATTGAGTATCCTATTTTCATGTGGTTAATCGTTTATGAGTGTGTTATCATGTTCAAGTCTTGTTATGCTCTCATTCTTACCCTCTTGTCACATTGATTGCACACTTAGTCATTTTCAAAGTTCTCATTGTCCTCACAACTTGCTCAATCATAAACCAACCCTTCAACCCTTAGTAATTAACAATGTGCAATCCTAGGCCACACTGATGATGCATTTTCTCCTGGAGTTTTTCACTATGCAATCCTAGAGGATAGTCTCCCTCAATTATGCATTGTGCAATCCTAGTGCTCAATCACTCATTTCTATTGATTGTATTTTCCCAATGTGCAATTTTGACCAACCCTGCCTAGCACTACACACTGCATACTTCTAGTGGATAGTCAGGTCATTTATGGACCCTTACAGAAGCCAACTTAACAATTCTTAGGCCCTCTCCCTCAACTATTGCATACTGCATAGTCACAGTGCCAAAGCATGCCTCCCTTGTCTCCCGAACTTTCCCACTTGTGCAATGCATTGACCAACCTTGCCTCCACTATGCACTGTGCACTTTCAGTGAGAAGTAGGGTCATCCTTTATCCCTTGTAGTGCTAAAACATGTAATCCCAAGACCCTTCTCCTCAAGCACTTCCCATTTCACATTCTTAGTGAGTAAGCATGTCATCCCTGCCTTCTGGACTTGCCCAATGCAAAATCTATGACTTGTCTCTCACATGCCACTATGCTTTGCATAATCATAGTGTCCAGACCCTCACTCCCTATCTCATGACTTTGTGTACTATGGTCAAGAAGGCCTCTGCCTTAGTCCCTGCACAATGTCCCATTATAGTCAACATGACATGAGCATAAAAAAGATAGAATACATGATTTTGGTACTAATATTGCCTTGTCATGAGTGAACTTCATTTGCAGGTGCTATCACCCTATCATGGAAATATCATGATTAAGGAGGTGAGAAAGACAAAGTTACAAGAAGGACACTCATTGAGACAAGACACAAAAATTCTATCATGCAGGAGTAAAAGAATCTTAGACCATGACAGAGATGGCAACTCATGTTGACTTAGAAGGTTGCAATACTTATCTAGACTATTTGGAGGATGAAGATGAAGCAAAAGTTAGATCTATTATGAAGTACTGAAGACATAGAAACAAAGAGAGGAACTTGGAATTGAAATATCACAATGAAGTCTTATGTCACAATCATCAAATGATGGCTTCTCAAAGTGTCATCACAAAAGTCTTATGATGTCATGTATTTTACCACAATTTGTTGAATGTAATTTTGTATTTACCGAAAAGGGAAAATGTAAAATGTGTGGAAGCCCAAGGGTCACACATGGAACATGAAGAGTCACTAGGAGCTCCAATAGCCATTGAGAAGCTCAAGAGCCATGAGGGAGGTCAAGAGTCACATGGGAGGTGAAATTCCACCCCATTTGTTATAAATAAACCCTCATAGCTCAAGCAAAGGGACTTTTGTATAGTTAGCCTTAGCCTCTATAGTTTAACATAGGAGAGAAGATCATTACTTAGATAATAAAGTGGCAACTTCATGTTCCACTATTGGACGTAGTGTCTCATCATTGTAATTGTGTATTTGGAACTTTCACTTAATAATCAGAAGCTCTAAGAGACGACGCATTCTCATGCATGTATCATGAATGTTGTAAGACTATTATTTAAATGTTTGGGGCATATGTTTATGTTCATACATGCTAAATAAAATGAACTATTTTGTTGGCTTTGGTATTTATCTTGTTAAATATGTATTGTTATTTGATTTCATGATCGTTGTTATCTTGTGAACTATTTTGTGGGTTAACTAATGAGTATCTAATTACTCTTGTGTGTCTCTTTTAGGATAGTACTATTACCTTTGTTCTAGAATCTCACTCTTTCATTTCCCTTCCCTGGAAGTACCTTTTATGCCTAACAATTGGTGCCTCACAAAGCTTAATCGCTAACATCAAAGCTATGTGTATGATTTCTTATGTTGTTTCTTTTAGCCAAGGCATATCCGTAAGATCATTGTAATAATGGTCATGCCCATATTCCAAATGGGGCTCCTATTCCAAATGATGTGAGTTCTAATTGAGACTTCATACTGAGGAGATCCTTTGTGTTGGCGGACTTCCAACACCATCAACAACTGGGTTCATGAATGTTGGGGTTGAGATAATGGTCATGGACATGATCTTATGGGTCTTCTTCTATTAAGCCTCAATGCTTAAAATTTATAAAAGCTGAGGTCCAAGGACGACATTGAACATTGATGGAGGGAGGTCCATTAAACACTGTGACCATTTCCCATCCTAAAGGTTAAAACAATGAAGAAAGTCAAATTACTGAGACGAAATTTTGGTGTATGGCATTTGACAGAAGTATTCCTATCCCAAAGGAAACCACCTTGGAAATAAAATGGGGAGACTTAGTACAAAATAATCAGGGTTTATCAACTAAAAGCACCATTATTTTTAAGTAACAGAGACAAAGAAGTTGGATGTTAAGTGGTGTGAAAATTCTTGTCACGAAGCTTTCACTCTGGAAGTTTTTGATGTATGCAATTTGCAATTGGATACAAAAATACCAAGGTTTGGGATCCAAGATTGTAGTCATATGCTACCGTTGCAAGTTCCATTGAAAGAGAACTTTTCCAAAGAGAAGAGGATATGATATATAATGGGCCCACATTAGTTGAAAGGTAATGGATTAACTCCCTTCCCCTATGTTATAATATAGTCTTGGTTACGATGGTTTTGCTTAAGTTGTGGGCTTGAACATTGTAAATAAATACTTGAATTTGATGGTTTTTTTTTAAGGGATTTATTTCCATAGAGGATTGAGGGACATGCCTATCCGATTTAGTAATTGGGGAGGATTGTTGGTGAATTGAATAAATTTGATGCTAGTGGCACTAGATAGCACAAAGGTAGAATGTTTTGAATCAAGAAGATATTAAAAGACTATAACATTAAAGGTAGAGACAACACAAGTGAAGATATGAAGCACAAAAAGGTAGAGTAAGTTTTCCCATTGAATAATGTTGCAATAGTTCAGATTTGGGAAGGATAACAGGTAAATATTTTATTTTTATTTTAGATTGATTAAAGATTGTAGGAATTGAGTTTTGAGAGAAGGAAAAAGAAAAATGAGGTTCTTTGAAGATTATAAGCAGGCGTTAATTTTTGTAAATTGTAAATTAAAGTTGGTTGCGACGGATTGAAGAAGTCGATATGTTTTTGAGAGGATTGGTTAGGGTTTTGGGCAAGGATAATGAGATTTCATTATGGTGGGTTTTCCCCGAAGTTGGGGTTTTTATCAGATAAACACGTGTGTTTATGTTTTTTGCTGATTATAATTCATCTTTATAAATATCCATAATTAACTTATGGTATCGAGTAAATTCTTAACATGAATAAGTACATAATAGGTGTGCTCTTGAAAGAGAATTGGTTCAGTAAAGTAGACCAAAAGGAAGACTTTTGAAGATAAGATCCTAGTACATATCTTATAGTATGATGCTTTTTATAACTTTGGTTTTACAGGTATTAGAGAAGAATATTGGTAGCATTCATTATAGCAATGAAACTGTGATAGAGGAAGGGGGAGTAAGAAGAGATCTCAAGAGAATAAATTATAAAAGAACCCCAATAGCAAGATGAAATAGTTGTAAAGAGAAGAGGATGACATGAGTTCTCAAAGGAAGAAGAGAGAAGTGAGTAGTTGAAGATGCATAAGCCAACAAATTTGAAAGTTGAGGAGCAAAGGTGCTTAAGAATAGGTTATACTGCAGAGAAATAGAAGAAGAGAGGATACCAAGAGTATGACTTGGTACTGGTGACAAGTGGAAGACTTGTTACAATAGTGGAGAAGGCTTGTTGCAACTGAAAAGTAGACAAGGAGAATGTAAAGAAGAAAGAAAGGATGGCTACTGATAGTCATGTCCCAGGCTCAAAGAGAAGCCACAATCAAATGAATAGGAATGCCAAAGTAGGTGGCATAAAGAGGATGAGTGATGAGGAATTTAAGAAAGATATGGTTAAGAGCATAACTCAATCATGTGAAACCATTGCTACAAGAAACACATGAAGGCAAGGGATATGGCTGAATAATGAAGAAGAAGAAAGTGAGATGGAATTCATTGCAAATGAAGTTAAAGCAAAGAATGTATGGCAGGTTAAAGAAATAACTCAAAGAAATTGAGTATAAAATGGATGTTTTTGAACAAGTATTATTCTTTGATGAGGAGGAAGCTAGAGATGTTGAGGAGAAATTTATTGACAACTTGATGAACTATGGGACTAATTCACATCAACATGAAGGTGTGGTAGATGAGGCATCTAATGAGGAGCCTAATGTTTTTGAATCTGACACTTTTTTTATGATTGCAGGTTTGGCAGGTGATGACTAATAATTTGATGATGTGCTTGTACAGGTTGATGAAGAAATGAGACGTATAGAAGAGATGGATGAGATGGAGAAATTTTAAATGAGCATGTGTTTGTTGACCTTGAAGATAGTGGATTTGATAAAGAAATTGTTGAACTAGGAAATACCTTAAATTTTATTCTAGAGAAAGATGAAATAACATCATCTCATGAAGATTATGAAAGTACAGAAGATGAAGAGTTACTTCATGAAGACATGGTCGAGGATATTTCAACCATTGGAATGTTAAGTGAAAATATCATGCCAGAGGAAATAAGCACAAATGACTAGATGAAACTTTTGGAAGAATGGCTGACAAAATATACAAGTGATGGATATTGTATAGATGATGCAAATGTGATTAATAATTATTTTATTAAAGAATTTAATTTCTTGGGGGAAAGGCTAATAAGACAGAGACTACATATTAAAAATGCAAAGATAGAATTGGAATAAGAAGAAATTGTGTTCAAAGACAATAAGTAGAATACTGAAAAGTGTGATAAATAGATTGATGAGAGTATTATAACTGTTATGACAAAGGGGCATATGCAAAAACCAATGGAAAATAACAATAGTGAAGTTAAACCAAGGATAGAGCTTGATGAGGAGATTGACGGATTGTGGATGTTGATGAGGAAGGTATCCAGGAGAACGTATATAGACAAAGGAGGACAACCAACAAGGAAGTTTAGTTGACTACAAAAATTTTCACCAGCAAAGAAAATGGGAAACAATAACATAAAATGTGGAAGCTTGGAGAATTGAAGGTAGTATAACATCATCAAAGTAGCAGAGTAGATAGACAACTACAAACTAAAGTTTGGCATCTAGGAGTGTTTCAATCATCCTATATAAGCACACAATCAAGATATCATGAATATTTTTTCCTTGGGAGTATGATGCAAGAGAATCTTACCTCCAAGTCAAAACATATTTTGATTAGAACTAAGAGGTTTTTCATTTACCAAAGGAGTTAGTTCCCTAATTGAATTTAATTGTTTGATTAAATGTATTTTCCTATTATTTCTTATAATTATAGAATAATTGTATATGAGTGATTGGGATTGAGGATATTGAAATTAGATCTACTTCTCACAGTATATCTGGAAAATGCTTGAATGAGTTAGAGAGATTTAGGATTAGTTAGATTTCTTAAGAGATAAGTGGATCTAAAGGATCCTAAAGATAAGGGTTGTTGAGTGATTTAGGGATCTGAACAAATTGTGGTTTAGAATATTATGTATAATTATAGGCTGAGTGAAATAGATATGTGTGTGAAAGAGAGGTAGAGAGGAGAGTACGTGAGAATTTGGTAGAGTGAGGATAAGCATGGCCAACTCCAAGTCAGATGCTGACTAATGTAAGTTAGGTCGAGACAAGCTTTGTAAATTATTTGTATGTGTATTTATAATAGAGAAGCACATTGTTTCGAGTGTTTTAAACTCAAAGTGTAAAAAATGAATCTTAATTATGGTGTGAATTGAATCCCTATAATCATATAGAATTAAGTGTGGTGTGGATTGGACACGAGTAAAGCTCAGGAGGGATTTCACTTGGAGAGAGTGAGCAAATAATGAGTGCAAAGGGGTACAAATGTGTTCTTAAAGTTTTGGAAGAAGTGTGAATTAGAGGAGCAACACAAGAATGAAGTACAAAAGGTCGAAGCCCTTTTTATAATCATATTGATAAGATTATTGATAATTGATCAAACAGTATGATCAATGATCTAGAAAATGTGAAGGACTGTGTTAAATTACATCCCCGTGCAACCTCTTTCAGTATTCTCTATTGTCTTCTGCAAATAAAGTGCAATTCGAGCAATACAATAAGTGAGTTAGGTATGTGTGCACATTGGAGCCCTGTATGTATTTGGTATATTGAAGCCTTGTGAATGAAAGCCATTATTTTAAATAGAGAGAAGGGTGAGGCTTAATTTTAATGAAGCCTGCATGAACCTTGTTATATAATAAATTGGTAGACAAAACCCAATTTGCATATGGAGATTCCTACCCTAGAATATATTTACCCAAGAGATTTCAATAAGTGGCTTGGTTCATGAATGCCAAGGTGACTCGGTAACAAATTCCCATGGGTTGAGATAATGGTCACAAACATGGTCTTATGGCTATTCTTCTTTTAAGGCTTGACTCTTAAGATTATAGAAGGCAGGGTCCAAGGATGAAAATTAACCTTGATGGAGGGAGGTTACTTAAACATGAACATTTCTCATTCTGAAGATCAAAGAAGTGAATAAATTCAAATTTTTGGAACAAGATTAAATTGTGAGAACAAACTTTTGGTTTGTGGAATTTGATGCAAATATTCCTGTCTTGAAGGAAACCACCCTAGAAATAAAAAGGGGAGTCTAATCATCAGTCTTCATTAGAAAAAAGCACCAAGATTGTTAACTAACAAAGATAAAGAATTTGGATGTTAAATGGTGTGAAAGTTCCCTTCCCATAGTTTTCACCCCTGAATTTTTCAAGGTAGGCAAGTGGTAATTGGGTACAAAAATGTCGAGGTTTAAGGGGCTAAGATATAGAATGGGCCCGCATTAGTTGAAAAATAAGGAATTAGCCATACATACATATTACATATATAAATCTTGAATCCGATGGTTTTTAGGGACTTGTCCCTTCCCTTATGTTATAATATAGTATTGGATACAGTGGTTTTGCATAAGCCTTGGGCTTGCACATTATAAATAAAGACATGAATCCAATGGTTTTTTTAAAAGGGATTTATTACCCATAGAGAATTGAGGGAAGCGCCTATCTAATTTAGGAATTGGGGAGTATTACTGGTCAAAATTACTACCCTGCATCGCCATAGGTGCCTCGGGTGAGGCTTCACTCATTCTACAGGTGATGCTAAAAGGGCAAGTGTGTAGTGGGGTTTCTTTGGCTTAAATTTGCACACTAACCCAAGTTAGACTTTCCCAAGTGCTAACAAATGGTTATGTTACCAGGATCAGGATCCATTGTTGAAGGGAATGTGGATCCCACTAAAGAGGAGATAAATCAGTGGATCAAACAAAAAGAGCAAGAATTTGTAGCAAGTGAGATTGGAGATCATCAAATCAACAAAGAAAAGTGGTTACATAGGTATGTATTCACTGATTTTTACAAGTTTTTCTTTGATGAATTCAAAAATATATTATTAGAGTGGATGTAAAGGTTAAATTCTAAGAATAGGAATTGGTGACATGTTGAGACAATAAGCTGGACCCCTGAATTATTTCAACAATTAAATTATTTAAGTAATAAGATCTCTTATGTCGTAGACTATTGGTTCAAAAGTATACTGGAAGGGTAGTCTATAGTATCATATAATGTAATATAAAGGAAGTTCCTGAAATGACCATGTGGAAGGTATATTAAATTGCTACCAACTTCCATTAAAATTCTATTATGTGATAAGGGAGTCCTAATGATCTCGATGGATATTGGTGGCCACCCACCTATTCCACTTGGACGCCAACCATTGTTTCTTTTAGTTTCCTTAATTGTAGCATAATTTACTATTTTTGGTAGTTTTTTGGGTCCTGAACTTTCAAAGCCATTTTGAGGCCCTAAACTAGGAAATCCAGTGACCTATGACAAATATTTGTAGTCAAAAGTTGTATTCCTTGGATAGATATTTCTAACAAGGTATCGTATGCATCAAACATAGACCGTATGCCAAGGTTATGACCCCGAGAAGTTGATGTACTAATTTACCCCAATGGGGCCCACAAAATTTTGGTGCTTCATCTCTCAGGGTTAGGTTTTTGGATGTTTATGGTTTTCCATTTTTTGTCAATAATAAATAAGCCTTCGAGCATTATTGTAATAGAATTCAGAAGGCATGTAGCTACCACATCTCTTCTCAGAGATAAGCTACCATCGCTTGAGCTAGTTTATTTCCATTATGCATGTAAACAATTTTAAATACTTTGTTATTAATGAATTGAAGTTATGTTTTCGTTGTATCTATGTGTTTATGTTTATATTTGTATTTAATTTCATTCCTTCATAAACCTAAATCACCTAAGGATGGAATCATATAGTATGAGCAACTAA
This sequence comes from Pinus taeda, assembly GCA_000404065.3. NCBI lineage: Eukaryota > Viridiplantae > Streptophyta > Pinopsida > Pinales > Pinaceae > Pinus > Pinus taeda. The sequence continues at coordinate 56,980 of APFE031253440.1, read as the reverse complement.
AACCCTTGTGCATGAAGGGAGATACATAATATGACTATGGAATGGCTTGAAGGGACAAGGCCTAGGGTGTAGAGAAAGAAGAAGGTAGAGAGTGGATGAAATCCTGATAACTCCAATCTAATTGTTAGAAGGTATGCCAAGATGTTGCATAGTTGACAATGCGAAAGGAGGAAACCAGGAAAGAAAGAGTGTGGTAGAAAAGGATGACATATTTTGAGAGTGGAGTATTATGTAGCTAAATAATATTTCAACCTGATGATGAGATAGGAGAGAGATCTGCATTGGCACATGCAACTGACAAAAGTATAGTGAAGGAGGTGAGAAGAGATCATAGGAGAGGAAAGAGTAGTGGATATCAAAGAAGTCCTGAAGGGGCACAACTTGGAATACTACGCGAAGAAGGAGAGGATGGTGGACCCTCACAACATAGTCTAGAAATGTTAGAAATTGTGCATCCTAGTAACCTTTCTTAGACTATGCCTTGCATAAACCGATGACCCTAGACACATCAATGAGTCTGAAGGTAAGGTCACCTAGTAGTGTTTTGCATACTTTGTTTAGTAAAGAAAGTGGGAGTAGTCATAATAACAGTAATAGTGAAACAAGTGTGTTGAAGGGAAGTGTGCCAAAGAAATTTCCATTAAAGAATTTTGCATAGAGTGCATAAAATAAAATGGTAGATTCCACTTTGAGGATGAATGTATTTCATGTTTTCAGGACTGAGGATCTCAACCAAAATTTGTTTGTATGTGAGGTGGTCTAGACTATGAACCAAGTCCAAGATGAACCTACTAAGTTTGTGTAGTTGGAAAATACCTTTAGACACTACACATTGACATGGTAAATGAAGTATAAGAGTACCACCCTAGATGGAAAATAGATAACTTTGGTAGATATAAATAAGGAATTGTTGAAAGAATTTCATAAACCCATGTATAAGTCACAATGTGTTACAAAATTAAAGGAAATTACACGGGGTCAAAATAAGTTTGTTTGGAACTACGATCAAAGGTTTAAGGTAATAATGGGAAAATTGGCATTTGATATTCTAGGTGCGCAACAGAAGGAGTGGTTCATTGTATGAAATACTTCCCCATATTCAAGTCCGTTGACCTAGCAGAAAATTACATCACAATTAGAAACCTCGAAGATTGCGCTAAAATTAGAGTCATCCCCAACAACAAGTGGAGATAGTAGTGGAATGGCTCAAGTTTAGTCATAGTTAGCCATGCTAAGAATCCCATTACAAGAATTAACCAAAGGAAAATAAAAGCATGAGGAAGTATTCTACACAATAAGTAGGAAGGAGGGACACCATAGGAATGAGTGTCTTATGCTAATATACCAACCCATTGGCGCAAGGAGTAGAGATGCGGTGCGAGGTTTTCAGGGTTTGGGAACATTCACCCTCGAACTATCCCATGCTGTAGAAATATTAGACTTCTACGAGGACCTTGTTTTGTGACTTTTACAAGTTGGTTGGACATTAACACACCAGTTACTAGAGATTTTTTGGCTGAAAATTATTTGATTGATTTTTAAAATATATTTATTGGTTTATATATTGAATGTTACAGGTTGTATATTGATAAAAATGTCTCAAAAGGTTTCAAGCAACAAAAATATTGATTGACACAATGATAACACATCAAAAAAAGAAGAGAAGACAATTTCTTTGTAAATTATTTACAAAATTAATATGTTTGAAATATATGTAAGTTTAAATAATATGTATTGGTTGGTGTGTGTCATGCAGAGCCACAAAATGAACAAGGCTGGTAAGATTATTTTCTAATCTAAGTGCAGGAGAGTGTAAAAGGCTGATAGAAAAATTGCAGAATGATGAACAAAGTGAATGAAAAAATAATATTCAATATGATTTTGTTGTTTGAATTTTCATTAATAATATACTTAAGAATATTAGATAACATGTTTCAAACAATCTGTTAATTCATATATGATTAATGTTCTACAAGGAGCAACAATGAAGGTAAATATCAATGTCGTTCTAAGAAAAGAAAAATTATAGAACATGTAAATGACGATGAATTCGTCCTTAGCTTATTTGGAGTGGTGTTGGAGGTTAAGGAAAGGGAGTTTTTTTTAACAAAACTATGAGGGATCTAGTGGAATGAATGTATAGACGTTTCTACTTACAATAAAAAATCAATCCAATGATGCTAAGAACCAAATTATATCTAAACTACATGAAGTGTTTCCAGAACAATGGTCAATGAGACATGTCAGGCTTGCAATAGCAAAAACATGCAACCAAAAAAAAAAATCACTCAAAAGGTAATATTTAATAATTGTATAAAATGATCTTCTAGAATTATATGTACATATTACTGCACACCATTTATTTATTAATATTGATTTTGTTATATTTAGTTTTCATATATCATGATAAAAATAGTTTATTAGCTTTTTCAGGAAGATTATGAAAATCCCAAATTATTAATGTGCTGATATGCAAAACATGCTAGTAGGAATGTCCAAAAAAGCATATAAGGAAATGGTCAAAGAAATAGACATAATTGCATCACAGGAGGAGCCATCTCAACAACAACGTGCTTCAAATGTATGTAATCATGATTGAATTTATACATATAAAAAAAATAATTTAGCATTAAATATTAATTTTCAAGTATTTTCTTGCAAAAAAGAAAACAAGATGGAACTCATTCAACACATAAAACAGGACAACAAGGAAGAAAAGGGTTGATTTCAAAGTTTGTGAGTAATTGTTCATATTTCCTTAAAACAAATCAAGGTCTCATTTTTGTATATTTTAAGTTTTTTTACAACAACCATCCTTGAATGTCTTCAAATAGGTGCAAACATACAAATACGAGCCATTAGAAGAATTGATTAACATTGGGTTAAATAAGGCTTGTGAGTATATGTTGGCATATCAAAAATTAATTATGGAATTTATAAGTGTCTATGTTGTTTTACTTCTCCAAGTTTATAATTAATAGAACACAATTTTTTTTTTTTTTTCTTAAATCTATGATTTATAATGGGGTTTAAAACATTCAGGAAACAAAGTATGGAACTGCATCAACATAAGACTTGTTGCAACAAGGCAGGAGACTTGGCTTGAAACCATGTACACAATTTATGGGTCACTTATTTCTATATTAAATTGCTATTTGATTGACATTGATGTATATTATTTATTTCAATTTTCATTATTCTCACCAACGTAGATACACTCATTACACTTTATTTTTATGTTTGCAGATGGAACTGCAAGATCAAGAAGATGAAAACAATCAATGCAATAAAAAAATATTTCTCTAGATAACCCAAGTCATGTAAGTAGCTCAAGCATTGACAACAGTTCCAACGAAGAATGATGATCGATTTGGATATCAATGCAACCTGTTATATTATTTGAAATAATTGTTTGTGAAAATCAGACATTTTGTTTAATGTAATGGACACAGTGTCCCAATTGAAAGATAAGGGGTTACAAATAACAATTCCACTTTGTATGATAAAGAGCCTCTTATTGATATATAATAAAATACATTTTGATTTAGTCTATTATGGTATTCAATGTCATTGTGAAATGTTAAATGTTACACCACTGATTAAATATATGGATGATTAAATATTATAATGAAGAAATACAAAATATGATAATATTACAAATTAATCCAAACATCAAATACAAGTACACTAATCAAATTTTAATTTATATGAATACTGCTATAAGATATATGTCTATTTTTCGATGAACAATGGGTTAAAAAATAACAATAATTGCACTATCACAGGTCAATGTTTCCAAAAAAGAGAGAATCTCATTAAAAAAACCCGTGTGTCTATAACATAAAAATGCATCGGTGCATTATGTTATATAAAAGAACTGTGACAACATTTTTTTCATGTCGGGTGCCTTTTAAGAAATTGAGAGCACTAGTGTGTTTATATCTCTAAGCACCAGTGTTGTTTGAGATTAACACCCTGGTGCATTATAATTCTTAACGCACTGCTTTCATATAACTAACTCCCCATTCCTACACAATATTATTTCCAGCTCGCTGCATTATGAAAACTAACAACGTCAATTCTTTTGTATAGCTAATGCATCGAGGTGTTTATACAAGCAATATGCATAGGCATTGCAAGTTTATAAAAATACACTGACATAACAATTATTTTTTGCAGTGCCCTGGTGTCATTCCTTAGAAGAATGCCCAAGGAATTTTTTTTATCTCTTAGCATCATTGTGGTATATATTGCGCACTGATATTATTTTCATTCAACGCATCGGTGCTTTTAGTTATGTATGCCACCTGATGCTTTTATATATGTAGCGCACCAATGCTACTTGTTCCATTAAGCACATCGCAAAAATAACATCCACTAGAACCTTCATTTGCCCAAATTTTTTTAGTTGTGAAGAAGTTCTGTTAAAGCCTCCATTGAAACATTTGCAATCCCAAATGGATGTTTTAGCTGATGTTTTTTTGACAATTTTTTCTAATTTTATAGCACTAAAAACATCTGTTATAACCTCCATTAGAAGGTATTTTCCTTGTAATGAATAGTCCTAAAAGGAGATACCTTCAGAACATCCGGATGGGGTATGTGCCTCGTAGAGGTAGTGCAGTATCACACATAAAGCCCTCACAGCATGATGCTCCTGAATGAAGTGGAGCTTGTCTAGTAAGGCCTTAGAGACAATGTTGGTCATATTGTTGATGCTTATAGTATGGCTTGTCAATTCGACTCTTCTTATGAGAACCCTTCAATTTGAGAATGATGTTGTACTAGATCTACAATTATGAATACCTCACTAGTTAAGAGGGAGTGTTGAAAATATAACTAGTTTCAGTCTTCAAAATTGTTGTTGTACTCATTTCAATATGTATCCTATGTAAAAAAACAAGAGAAGAAAGAAAAAGTTATTATTATTAAAGCATGGGTTCTATGCTCTTTATTGATGGTATTCTAGGTAAACATGTTCTTCATGCTTCTAGGGTTTGTTAGGTCTTAGGATTTATTTTCATGAGTCAAAGGAGTCAAAATAATGTTTATAAGACCCTTCCGAGAAAAACATAATTGTAAAAAGAATTATTTTTGAGTCTATAAAGTACCTGAAACTCCAAAAGTACAAGTCGGCCCTCGCAGTTACAAGTCAATCTAAATGAGGGAATTTCATTGATCTGTATATGAAACTGCTTGAGGATTATGATAAATTGGAAGTGATTAAATTAGAGTTTTAAGCCTCTTATATCAAATTCATAAACACATAAACATGAATTAAAAGTTTAGTTTTTTCAGAAAATAGCAGACAACATCACCATAACAATAAACACAACACAACAAAATGATGAAGGAGTTCAACCCTCCTGGGCTACATCTCCTGTTCCAACTTCCAATGGTTGGGCCTCTTTCATTATGCTCATAAAAATGGTGTTTAAATCAAGTTACAGTGCTCAAATGACTTCAAAAATATCTCCAATGGGTTTAGAACTTTCAAAAACCCTTGTCTAACCTCTTTCTGCTCCCAAAAAGACCAAAAACTGAGAAAATTTATGATCCTCCAAGTTTTTCTGCTATTCTTTCTACAAAACACACATGTTTGTAAACCATCCTACAATTACACCCCAAAAATTGCTAATGGAGCAACAATTTGGCTAATCCACTAACGCAATTTGTGGCCTCATTAAATTTGCCATTAGCCCCTTATTTTGAAAATCTCAATCACATGGCACCCATGCGACCACGTTGGGGGTCGAGTTTTGGGGGCTGTGTCTACCTGCACGTGCCCTCGGTCATGTGGTTGCTCCATAAAACCAGGGGCTGGCCACCGTGGGTTGGCCCCTCTCTGGTTATCCCTTTACCTCTACGTGCCTGGTTACATTAACCCCATGTAACTCGAGGTTGGAGCTTAATGCTAGCTCCCTCCCCAAATAAATGTGCCAACATAAAGTTAAAATTCATTTTGTTCACAAAATCAAACATAAAACATTCATGGCACATTGGTGTGAGATTTGCTTGATTTGACTGATGTCACAAGTTTGAAACTTGTAGAGGTTCAGTTTCGCCTTTAATAAATTTTAGTCACCACCAGGGTTCCATGTGGCAATGTTAGGTCCCTCTACTACTAGTGTAACCCCTTATTGTTATTAGTACAACCCCCTTATTATATTGTTGTGCCCATGTAGTCCCCATATTGTTATTTTTGTGCCCTTACATTATTATTGTTAGGTCAACTCTGATTATATTATGACCCCTTAGACTTCTATATATAGAAAGGAGGTCTTGTCATTTATATCATCCAAGAATTATTCATTTGTGTAATGTAAAGGAGGTTGCCCCCTTGAAGAGGCTGAATTTTAAGGTGTTTATCTCTCTTTTCTATCTTTTTATGAGCTAGTTTCATAACATTTGGTATCAGAGCTTTGGATTTTAGGGTTTCGCTGCTCCAAATAGGTCATCGTGGAAGTTTTTCTATAACTTGTGTTATGTGACGTTTCAAAAGAGAAACAAAAACCCATTTGAGACAAAATCACGTTGAACCTCGGGTCCGAATTTCAGATCCTGTCTCACTATATTTTAGGCGATATAATCTGAGGAAGTTAGGATTTTTGCAGACCCCCGAATTACATTCCAAACAGTTCACCTTGGGAAAATCGTCATAACTATCACTTTGAGCATCACATTGCAATTTCATAATAAGTTACAGAAAGAGAATGAAAAGTAGTTTCCAGTGTATATTTTTCAAATCCAAAGGTCAAAATAGTGACACGTGGCACTTCATACAAGTTCATTCTTCTGAAAAGGTATATAATCAGGTTAACTTGGGCGATTGTGCATAACTCTTTCTTGGAGAATCCAATTTTGATAAGACTGGTGGCATTGGAAAGAGGACATAGTGGGCTACTTGAAGTTGCAATTTTAGATTTGGAAGATCGGAAATTACAGAGTTATAGTCATTTCAAGATCCAGCTCCTAAAATCAAGAAAAGGCGATATGAGGAAGTTTGATGGCAAGGATCCGGTAAATTGGATACTATAGATGGAGCAATATTTTGATCTACATGAGGTGAAAATGTTACAAAAGTTGTGTATTGCATATTCATATTTAGAAATGGATCAATTTTTATGGTATAAAGGGCTTTGTTCTTGTAAACCACTCGTTACGTGGTCAATTTTCATGGAGGAAATGATAGCACATTATGAGGATACAAAGAGAAACACCTTGTTTAGCCAATTGATAAATCTCAAACAAAAGTGTTCAATGGCAGAGCACATTGAGGACTTTCAAAAATTGAATATAAGGGTAAACGATATTCCATAGAAGCAAAGGATTGATGTCTTCATAGGTACTTTAAAGGATAACATTCAACATGAGGTTCGTCTTTGGGAACTTGATTCATTGGAGAAGGCATTCAAGTGGGCAAGAAAAATTGAAAGAGAAATTATGGAAACAAGGAATCCAACCAGTCATGAATATAATTATGGAAGTGTTTCTTCTCCTAGCCTTCCACAACCTACAAGGTTTACACCACTACAATTGGAAGAAAAAAGAGAAAAATGTTAAACACACACATGGCAGAGATAAATAGGAAAGATAAAACATGAGAGTACATTTTTATTAACAAAACATATACATTTATAGTACATGGTTTGACCGTTGGGTTCCACATCCCAAGGTCTCTTGGACTTCATTTGTTTATTTGGCTTCCACACTAACCCATAGAGGATTAGGCGTCCAACATTCCCCCCCTTAATCCGAAGGGTTATGTATGAGTCCAAGAAGAGAGCTGTAATACAAAATGTGCAAAAAATGCATGGCAGCACTAGGCTGAATGTGCTTTATGAAATGTTGGTACAAAGGGCAGTGGTTTAAGGATGACCACCAACACTGGAATGCTTAGTGTAGTTCCTGGAACTCTTCCAATTCTGGCATGAAGCTCAAGTCTTCTGCTAGAGGAAGTGCTCCTGATGTTTTGAAGAGGGAAACCTTCAACCATGAAAGGGAGGTTTCGCCCTGCATAAAAGGGAGAACTTCAACCTGGAAAGGGAAGTCTCAACCTGTGATGGTTTAAGGATGAATAACAACTCTGGAATGCTTAATGAAATTCCTAGAGCTCTTCCAAAACAGGAAAGAAGCTGAAGTCTTATGCTAGAGGAAGTGTCCCCAATTTTGTTCCTGGAATTCTTCTGAAACTAGCAAGAAGCTGAAGTCTTCTACTAGAGGAAGTGTCCCAGATTCTTTGAAGAGGCATTACCAAATAAAGGCATGCTCAGGGGCATCTTTGTCTCTGGCTACAACTCTGAAACTGGTGTGGCAGGTTGTGGCTCAGGATCGCTTGATGTGACTTTGAAGCTTGTAGATGACCATCATTTCCCCTGTTGTCAGATACAAGGTGAGATGATGGAGAAAACTCAACTGCAAGACTGTTCAATACTCTAGAACAAGTTCTGACATGTGACTGAATTATCTTTTTGGTTGTTGATGCCCATTGCCAAGAAGCGATCCATCCAAGATGAATATTTGTTCTTGTAGGAGGTTTTTTTTTGAAGTATCTATTTGAAGAATGACTTGTTTTATGACAGTGCTTACATGGATGAAGATAAAAATAGTGATCTTTCAGATGACCAACTCGGTCACAGTGTTGGCATTTGACAATTTGTTGTTGTTGCTATTGTTGTGGAAGAGGGGTAGAATCTGGAACATCTGGAGGTGAACTTTAATGAATGAATCCAACACTTTGAAACTAAATGGGCTTTGAGTAGTCTGGAATATGAAAGGACAAGTCCTTCTCATATTCGAGACCAGTTCTGTGTTTTTTGTGGACAAGCTCATCCCAAGGTCTGATGATGGGCTTGGGAAGTGCAAGCTGAACTTCTGCATCTGTGTGTAGCCTTGCTGCTTTATGGGAGTCTGTTTCAATCTTATGAACAAAAATAGGTTCAGAATGACTCCTCTGTTTTAATTCTTCTTGCTGTAGCTGAGATTCGAGCTGCAAAAAATCAATTTTCTCTTGTGCATTTTGTAGACATACCTGAATGTCTGTAGAGAAACTTTGCTGACTTTTAATGTATCATGAGTAGTAGACAATATCAGATTTTTGAGGAACTCTAATAATTCATTGATTCTGGCCATTTTTCTCCAATGTTAAACTTACACTTTAAAACGACTATGAACCAATGTCACTACAGGGTATTCTCAAAGTTTGTTCTCCCAGAAAACTACAACAATCAAGTGATATTATTCCTTGAGGAATGAACCAAAAGCAAGATTTTAACTCTACAATTATTCTCCAACTCCACACACAATGATGGTTGGTTGCATTCATATAGAAGGAAAGTATATTGTGCATTCCCAAACAGTGAGACTCAAATGCTACAACAAATAAAATACTTGTTTTTCCATTATGAATACTTAGATATATATATATCAGCAAGGATGCAAGCTTTACACAGTCATCTATTCAAGAAATACAGTGCGCAAATTGAAAAGGAACCTGACCCAGCCACTTGTATAACAAATTCCACTTCTGGAGAGTTTGCTACAGCCCTAGGATTCCCTGCTATGCCAAGGGAATGATAGTAAACTTCATAAAATTGTCCACTATTAAGTCTACACCAGAACTTGATAAATTTCATCCCACTGATTTGAAGGTTTAATAATAGCAATCAGCAGCCCATTCATCTGAGAATTATCTTCATGAAGAATTGTCCCCGAATTAGAGTTGAATTCACCCCCTTTTTTTATATATATATAGGAGACAATCTTGGTGCTATTATTTTCGCAACAACTTCTCTGAAATCACAACTTAAAGCTATTTCCTCCACCCATGTGCAAGTTGAGGATTTGAAAAAGAGGCCTTTCACGCAACCATCAGTTCTTTTCGATCCACTAAAGCATCAGACATTAGTTTGGAAAGCATTTATGATATTTCTCTCAGAGGGCTTGATGAACTCTCCATAATTGAGAGATCCTTTGCTACATTTAAGAAGACTTTGTTCAATTCAGAAAGCCTACAGATAGACTGGGAGCTTCAGAATAGAGAATACAATGCAAAACTAGATAAATCTATTGCCACATTCTTTCATTTAATATTTGGATTTCTACTTCTTTGTAACCTTGCTCACAAGACACTGGAGTACTTGATTCGACGATACAATATATATGCATACAATGTAGATGATGAAGTGCTCACTCTTGAAACACTTAACCATTCAATGTATTCAAATTACTTGCATTGTATTGTTTCACGCTCATCACAAAACCAGGTTATCATAGGTTCATAGGATGGGATAGTTTGCTCCCAATCCGCAGGTGTTCGTGTTGTTGTGGGGATGCCAGATAGAGTCTATGACATGTTGCAGCGTCGTGCCTTGTGTCCTGATTCAATCACAATGTTTATGCTTGATGAAGGAGATGAAATGCTATCGTGTGGGTTTAAGGACCAAATATATGATATCTTTCAATTGCTACCTTCAAATCTCCAAGTCGGTGTTTTCTCAGGTACCATGCCTCCTGAAGCTTTGAAGATTACTAGGAAGTTCATGAATAATCCAGTCAGGATTCTTGTCAAAAGAGATGAGCTTACCAGATCAAATGCGGGCTTGGGAACTAAGACCAGGATACATCTGGTACCATGTTGAAAACCTCAATGATTATATATATGCATCCGCGGTCCTAAAAAATGGCTAATGAACAGTCAATTTTACCAATACCAAATGTGGCACTTTAAAATTTCAACACAAAATACTAGGAGTCATGCATGGAGATCACACTTGTTTTGTATTCCTTCGACCTTCAAATCTTTAAAGAATGATTCATCTCAAGTTTAGGTTTATTGCAAAATTAGCAATGATCGATTCATAATTCATAAAATTCATGAACAATGCAACAATGATCAGTGTTTCACTCTCTGTTCCAATGTCAATTCAATCCAATGACAATTGTTTCCCCTTTAACCATTGTAGGAACCTAGCATTCGAGTCAATTTATCGGCTTCATTGCAATGTGGTGTACTACTCAGGCTTGAACTCAGTCATTGAAACAAAACAACTAGCACATTGCAAACTTCAACGAATTTTAAAACATACCATCTTTGTCCAGTGTTCAATTTAATGTATTTAGTGTTCACCGCAGTTCTAAGAGCGACCAACACGAGTTCATCGTTCATATTCAAATCCTTTGATCTCAGTGAATATTAAGAGCGCATAAGAATTTTATATCTACCTATAATGACCCTCCACCATTGTATCAATTGCTGCGTTGTAATGTTGCTTCGGTGAATATCAACAGTCCTCAACACAGAAAATAGTGAATGGTGAGGAGATACAGAATTCAATGCACAACGCAGGGAATCAAAGACATATTTTCAGAAGTCGAATCAACAAACTTCTAATATAGACAATATCCACACACAACCAAAGAGTTAGTCACTCCATCGCTCGAATCTCATAGAAAAATCCTCCCTCAGATGCTCGTCTTCTTGATGGATTCCACAAGCTTTTGTTGCCTTTCTCCCAAAGCCAGCTTCTACTCCGACTGAGAAGACCAGTTAATTTTGATCTAGCGTACTGCCTGGATGGGGGAGATTATGGAGCATATGCTACGTTCAAACAGTGCCTATGACAGCGTATGAGAGCAGAGGTCAGAGGGAGCATTGTATGACAACATTCACATAGTGCGACAATTATTCAATGTTCAATGTAGGCCATACATTATGCCAGAGGCCAATGTTATGGGGAAGGGAGAGAGCAGCGTATGCGTGTTGCAAACAAGATGCAATGGAACATTATGCTAGAGGTCAATTAACTTATGCAATATCACCAAATATGCACTCATCGCACCATACTATGTCAGTGATGTCAGTTTCTGCAATATGGGCAGAACATAGGCAGAATAGGCAAATAGGCAGAAAAGGGAGTTACAAGGGTAGGAATGCTAAAAATAGGGCTGGAGAAATGACAGGGGTTGCAGCTAGAATTTAGCTGAGAAAACATTCATGAAATGCATAAGTGATGGCAAAAATGACCTGCACATAAAGGCCATAAAACAAATGGCTCAAAGTAATTATGCAGGGCAGGAATGCGCCTGCTCTGATACCATGTTAAACACACACATGGCAAAGACAAATAGGAAAGATAACATATACATTTACATAACATAACATAACATATACATTTATAGTACATGGTTTGACCATTGGGTTCCACATCCCAAGGTCTCTTGGACTTCATTTGTCTATTCGGCTTCCACACTAACCCATAGAGGATTAGGTGTCCAACAAAAAAGGGCTTTGTTACAATTCTGATAGCAAATGCACTAAAGGTCATAAGTGTGCTGAGAAGAAATTATTTTACATAGAGTATGAAGAGGAGGAAGAAAATGATCAAGAAACATCAAAAGAAGAGGATATATCCCAGGACCCAACCCCTAAGAAAGAAGAAATGAATCTGAACATATATTATAAACCATTGGTAAGAATTACCACTCCTCAAACTCTCGATATAGAAGGACATATCAAGAAGAAAAAGGTTCAAAAAGTGAAAGATCACATCGAGAAAGAAGAAATGAATCCAACCATATCTTGTAATGCATTAGCCAGAATTACCACTCCTCAAACTATACAGATAGAAGGACATATCAAGAAGAAAAAGGTAATAATGTTGATTGATTTGGGTAGTACCCATAATTTTATTAATTGTAAGATAGTCAAGGAATTGAATTGCTTCTTATATCCAGCACTAGAGTGTCAAGTGACAGTTGTAAGTGGAGGAACCATAAATTTCTCTGGAAAGTGCCATAATATCAAGCTATCCATGGAAGAATATTATTTGAATAGCCCAATGATTTCCGTTCCAATGGGTGGTACTGATATTGTGCTAGGAGTCCAATGGATACAATCCTTGGGTACAATAGCTTTTAATTTTCAAGAAATTTTCATGAAATTGTCTTCAGAAGGAAAGGAAGTTGAATTAAGGGGTATCACAGGGAAACCAGGAAAGATAATAAGCTCTAACGAAATGACAAAGCTTCTAAAGAAAGAACAATGAGGCATAATTGCACAATTATGTTCGCTAATGGTTCCCACATTGAAATCATGGATTTCTCCATACCTCCAAAAAGTATTGGACTATCATTTCAAGGTATTTGAGACTCCCAAAGGTCTCCCACATATTCGTGAACATGATCATACTATTCATTTTATTCCAAGAAGTGTTCCTCCAAATGTCAAGCCTTATAGATATCCATATGCCCAGAGGAGAAAAAATGAACATATGGTTGTAGAAATGGTAGAGGTTGATATAATTATCCAACAAAATTTGATAAACAAAGGAAGGGATGAATGGAAGAATGGCGAAGCAAGGTGGGAACTCATTCAAAAGTTGTCGAAGGTCCTAGTTCCAACAATATTGCTAGAACTTGACAAGGAAAGAAAAATCATATTGGAACCTGAAGCATTCATAGAACTGAGAAGTGGATAGCTACGAAAACGATCAATTTCAGAGCATCTCATCAAGTGGAAGAACTTATCCGCTGAAGATTCCACATGGAATGATGAGAATTTTATACAGAAGCATCAAGAACTACTCAAGCATTGAGGACAACACTTTTTGAAGGAGAGGGGCATGTTAGGTCCCTATACTACTAGTGTAACCCCTTATTGCTATTAGTACAACCCCCTTATTATATTGTTGTGCTCATGTAGTCCCCATATTGTTATTATTGTACCCAAATAAGCCCAGTATTGTTATTATTGTGGCCTTACATTATTATCGTTAGGTCGGCTCTGATTATATTATGACCCCTTAGACTCCTATATACAGAAAGGAGGTCTTGTCATTTGTATCATCCAAGAATTGTTCATTTGTGTAATGTAAAGCAGGGTGCCCCCTCGAAGAGGCTAAATTCTAAGGCGTTTATCTCTCTTTTCTATCTTTTTGTGAGTTGATGTCATAATAGGCAACCTCTGGTTGGTCCACTTCACCAACCTCAAAACCAATAAAATTAACCCATTTCACAGCCAATCGAAATCTTCCAAGTGTCAAGATGTCATTTGCCGATGGATCCTAGTCAACCTACCATGTCATCAGGCCCATTTAGCTGTACACATTGCTGACTGGGCAATCCTGCAATTGCCTTTTTGAAATTTTAGTTGTTTCCCAAAACGATCAGAACACGTTTTTGGGAGCATACGACGTCCATTTTTCATGAAATGAATTGTGTCAGATTCAGAATGAAAAGATCTACGTGTTCATTCTAGCTTAGATCCATTCTAACAACTTCAGTTTTGAGCATATTTTTGATCCACCAGATCATTGAACCCCTGGAAAGGCTATATAAAGAAGTAGTTTGACCTCATTTGGGACTCGCCCATCCACAAGTTCAATCTATCGAGAAAAAAGTTCGATCTGTAGCTAGGAGAAGTAGAAAAGGAGAGCAAAGGTCTAGGAATCAAGAAGAATCTAAGAAGGAAGGATATATATATATATTTTGGGCTCTATCTCTCTCACATGTGTGAAATTCTAGGATTTCTAGTGTTGTAGAAGGAGGTTGAAGTTGCAGGTTCGAGTTGTCGTAGGATGAAGTGAAAATTATTGTATATGGAAGGAAGAATACCCTACCTTGACCTTGTTGACCTTGGGAAGAATTTCCTTGCTCTAGGAAGGATTTAGGAGGAGGTTGGATTAGGGTTTCAATAGAAGTTGCAAGGTCAAAAGGGAAAGATCGAAGTTGAACGAGCTGTAGTATTGAAGCTAGCAAGTCGAAGTTGTAGTTTGTAGTTGGTTGATGTAGAATCAAGGAAGGATATAAAGAAGGGTTGAATTGGTACTTAGAGAAGGACTTGGTATAGGGTTTGGGTCTTTTTATCTCAGTTGAAGTAGATTCTATAACAAGAGAAGAGTTTTTCCAGGTTTTCCCCTTGGAGGTGTTTTGCCTTGGCTAAGAGCCTAATTTTTGTGTCCTTTGTTATTTTTCTTCTATTATTGATATTTGTTTGATGAAAATATCTAACTAAAGAACATAAAGAAGATTAACTAATATTCACAAGCAAGTATCAAGGTTAAGAAAAATAAGAATAATTAGTTGCCACTTTGCATTTTCCAAAAAATTTTAGTAGTATGGAAAGAAGAAACAATGAAGGAAGTTTATATTGTTCATAAAATATTGAGATCACTTCCCTCAAGGTTTAATCCTAAAGTTTCATCCATTGAGGAGCTATCTAAAATCCAAAAGTTAGACATGGATACCCTTTATGGAAAGCTTACTTCATATGAACTAAGGACAAAAAAGGAGAAGGAAAGATCCAAAGAAGTTGCATTCAAAGTATCCAAGGAAGCAAGAAAGCATGGGATTCAATAAGACTCCAGCCATGAATTAGATGAAGAGGAAGCCAAATTTGTAAGAAATCTAAAGAAGGGAACTAGAAATTTCAAAGGTAAGCTTCCATTTAAATGTAGAATAATAGGACACTATGCTTCTAAATGTCCTTATGCAAAATTAAGTGATAGTGATGATGAAGTAAATTTCAAATATAATGATCATAAAAGAAAACAAAATGTCAAGAAGAGAAGCTTATACTCTAAAAACATAGAGATCATGAAAGAAATGAAAGCACACATGATGAAGAAGGAGGAGAGATATTGTTCATATCCATGAGTGAACAAGATATTGAAGAAGAGATTGATGCAAAAGTATACTTCGAAGGAGATCTCAAAAGTGCCTTGGTAGAACTAAGACATATAAGAAAGAAGGTAGATAAACTAAAACAACAACTACAAAAATATAAAGACAAATGTTGTGATGTAGATTATGTCATCCCTCTAAAAATTGAACTAGAAGAAACTAAGAGGATAAAAGAGATTATATCAAAGAAGCTAAAAGAAAATGGAGAACACTATGAAAAATTGGAAAATTAAATTGTCATTTTGAGAAAATAATTAGAAAATACCTCAAATAATATTAATCAAAACTTGAATCTCCTCAAAGGTTCTGAGTCATTAGATAACATCCTCAACTTATAAATATATCCCCTCATTAAGACACGCCTCGGTTATAAGGAAGTCCACAAGACATAAAAAATGAATCACACTCAAGGAAACCAAATGAAGAATAGATTAAGAGCTATGTTAATAAATTCATAGGATCCAATAGAAATACAATTGAAGAAAACAATCAAGTAAAGGACCAATCTAAGAATGTTCACTTCAATAACTCAGGTGACATTTAGAAAGGAACCAAGAATAAAAAAGATTCAACTATCCAAAGAAAGGGGACAAACTAGGATGAGTTTGAAAACACTACTACATTAATAATTTGTTCTAATCCTTTCAAGGGATCTACAAGCAACAATGTAATAGAAATCAGAGAAAAGAAATGGTATCTTCCAAGGTGGAACAATTTCAGAAGAAATGCTTCATCAAGACAACTCCACTAACTAGGTATCAAAATATATTTTTTGGTCATTGCTTCTCATATACAATACCTAAACATGAAGCAAGAGATTGCATAACCTATACCATGAATGGTTATATCAAAAATAGAGGTTATTCTCAGATTTCTAGGAAAATATATTTGGGCAACCAAATAAGAAGTTATAACAACAAATCATATGAACCATTTTTTCCATTATTAAAGTTCAACACATAATGATACAAATGCCACAAAGAAGGGAATATAAATTGTTATTGCAAGATTAAATTGACATGGTTCAAGGAAGAAGGTATCTCTACTAACTCAAGGAATATCGCCAAATCATGGAGAAGGAAATAGGAAGAACCAAGGATAGATCTGACCACTCGAATCTAATCTATTGGTGAAATCTTCTTCAAGTATATATGTGTGATTTAGATGTAACTTTAAGAAGAAATAGTATGTAGGATAGATGTAGATTTAAAGAAGGAAAATGAAATATTGAAGGGATCCCTAACATAGGGGGAGAATTTCTTAGAAAGAGGATATGAGTTGTCCAAGGGAAGTTGAGCAATGAAGCATCAGATTAGATATTGAGACACTTGTATTGGATCAAGGATTTGTGCAGTTGATTTTTTGATCACTTGGAGGTGATATTCTAGATGTAAAAGGAGTATAGAGTTGACTTCCATCCCACTCACAAGGGGATTACATGAATCATTTACAAGAGGAGAAATTATCTTCAAGGGGAGATCCCATTCATAAGAGAGAGCATGTACACAAGTAGAAGCAATAAATTCAGAAGAGTAACTGTGTATAATTAGTTATTGGATGAGCATCCATTATTAGTGAGTCCCTTTCCCATTGATTTCAAAGGGGGAGAGATAGCATACATTGAATATATGATGAGCTCAGGAGATAACATACATTGAATATATCATAGGGAAATATTACATTGACTATAACATGAGAATATTTTTTACAGTAGGCTGATAGGGGGAGTATTTTTTATTGCCATCAATGACCATCAATGTATGATAGTGTTTCCATCAATGAAAAAGGTGGAGATGGTTGGGAATACCGTTTTCATTGATGAAAAATAATTCCATTTTATTGATGTCAAAGGAGGTATGATGCCTTGGAATATCATTGAGAATTTGTTGATACATCAATGATGTCAAAGGAGATATGATCGCCTAAATATTATTGAGAATTTGTTGAAGTTACGATGATCAAATGAGTATGTATAGGGTTCAATTGGATAGTCCCCTCCGAGATCTTTCTAATGGTATATTGCACTTGGTCAAAATCCTCTGGAATAAGAAGAAAAGCCAACTTGAACATGATACCCTAGAAGTCATGATAGCTTCAATATCACAGAGCATTTCTTAGAGTTATATCGATAATTTTGTTTTTGCAAATGGTTTGGTTGGATAATGCTCTCTAAGACCCTTTTTCTAATATATGACACTTGGTCAAACTCTGACTGAATAAAAAGAAAAACTGATTTGAATTCAAGCCTGTTTGTATTGGAGAAAAAGGGTTCAAACCCCAAATTCCATAGCCTATGCACATATTTGTTGGCCGATTAGTCTAATTTTGGTAATCAGTGATGGTATTTTTTTTGAACGTGCATGTACTTTAACCGATGGATTTGGTTCGATTATGTTGTGGTTTTGTTGGTTTGTGTTATATTCTTTCCACGACTAGCCCACGTAGTTAACCAGGGGTTAGAGGGGGGGAGGTCACAAGGGGTTTGAGGTGTTAGGATATTCCGACACGTAGGAATAGTTAAGTATAACTTGGTCTAGTATAGAGTTAGGTAAAGTGTGTTTCTTTAACATGTACATTTGTAACTTACAATCCGACGGTGACGATATGTAGTGATCCGACGGTTCATTCTCTCCTCGGTATTACGACACTTGATCTGTGGCTTGACACCCGATTGGTCCATGAATTCTATTTAAAGCGCATGGAGGGTCATTTGTAGGTTCACCGTGCATGAGAGAAACTTATGTAAATTTTCATTCTTTTATTAATAAATTTCCTGTAGTAGCCACGTTGGCACAAGTCGTGGACTGTTTCCCTCTCTGATGGTTTTAACCACGTCAAAATACTGGTGTATTGATCTGTGATCTGTTTGTGAGCGGTGTCCTTTTGGTGTTCTGTCTGAGGAACTTACCCTGTACATTCCTACATGATATCGGAACTATTTGAGGGCCGCATTTGTTGTTGATCCAAATCTGAAGCCGGTAGAACTGCATGCGACTGCCATCTCCTAGATCTGTTGTTTCTGACTGCTTTCGGGCTGAGAAGACTACTCTGTTGTGTTGGGAGCATCTGTTCCAGTGAGGAACCACTTTCTTTTCACGCGAAAAGGTTTCCGGTAGCCCTAGCTGCGTCAATTTTTGGATCTTGAGGTATATAGTGTTTATTTGCAGTTTACTGTTATTTTCTCTCTGTTTATTTCAGTTTCGGTTTATTTAGCTATTTTTTTTACTGGATCTATACCTTTCATTTCTGCGTATGCTCTTTGCCCTGCAGCTCTGTGCGATCTGGGCAAATCAGAAACAGAAAGGAAGAATTTTTCTCATGCGTATGCTCTTTTCCCTACATCTTAGTGTGATCTCGGAAAATCAGAAACATTGAGGAAAATATTTAGTTTTCGAGTAAAGCTAACTTTAAGCCGTAAGGCTTGTTTTTTTTGCATGTCCGTGTTGGGTTTTGTGTTTTTGTTTTGTAGGGAGAAAAAGAGCTTTCTCAAGAAAGCACGCAATCCAAAGCATTCGTGACTAAAAGAAAACGAAGCCCCCCCCCCGTTTTCAGAGCCGTTTTTTTAAACCAGCCTAATTTTTTGATCTCTTTCCATTGGAACACTTAGTTTCAACATATATAGCTTCAGTTTCTATCAAAATGGAAAGTTCATGCCAAGTTATCCTTGACAGCACCAACTACTTCCAATGGTGGTCCTACATTGTGGATTTACTTAGAAGTAAAGGTCTTTACCAAATAGCCACAGGCCAGGAAACCAAGCCGAAAGATGAAGAGAAAGTAACCAAATGGGAAAATAGGCAAGATCAAGCATGTGGGTTGATAGGGATGTCTATCTCTCTCGATCTTAGATTCCATATTGCTGAACTCGATACTCCTGATAAAGAAATGGAGCAGCTTACTAAAGTTTTTGGAATAAAAAATGAACTTAGAGCCCATCAGCTTGAAAATGAGTTGCTTACATTAAACCCCAATGAATTTTCTTGCATTGAAGATTTCTTGTCCAAGTTCAAGACCATTAGACTTCTCTTGGAAGGTGTTAAAGTTAAGAAAGAAGATAGTGCCCTTATCTATTGCATTCTTACTAAGTTGGGACCAGCCTACTCTGTGTTTGTTTCCACCTTCCATGGTACAAAAGAAGCTTTCATTTCTCAAGGATCTGACTACAAGCCCCCTTCCTTTGATGCTTTTTGTGATTCTTTAATAAGAGAACAAGAAAAACTCTTACACCTTGGTCTTCTTAATCTTGGAAACTCTTCCAAGAAAGCGTTAACCCCCCAGCAGCAACCAAACTCAAAGAATCCTAAGAAGTCATATCCTAAAAAGAATGGTCCTAAACCAAACAAGGGTCCTAAGCAATTTCAACCTCAAAATGAAAAATCATTTCACCAGAATGATAAGGCAAAAAAAAACAAAGGCAAGAAGACTGATAGACATTGCAATTTGTGTAATCGAGATGGCCACTTAGAATCTAAATGTTTTAAGAAGATGGAGGCCTTGGAAGCTGCAATGAAGAAGCACAACATCCATTTGGAGCACTCTTCAAATTCATCTCCAGGAATGGCACTTTCTGCATGTGGTTGTCAAGCATCTCGGTTTGGCTATGCATTAAATGTATCTTCTTCTTCTCATTCTCATAAGTGGCTCATTGATTCTGGAGCTTCTTATCACATGGCCAAAAATAAAGCCATGTTTTCTTCTTTAAAATATTGTAACACCAAAAATATATATGTTGGTGATGATAGATCTCTTAGTGTTGTAGGGCCTGGAACTGTTCATATAGACAATGGTCAATTTAATGATGTATTATGTGTTCGAACCTTATCCTCCAACCTTCTATCTGTATATCAGATAACTCATTTAGGTGAAGGTAAAATTGTTGAATTTTCACCTCACGATGTTGTAATCAAGGACCTAAAGGATCCTAGACAGATTTTAGCCACTGGTATTGCTGATGATTCTACAAGGTTGTATAAGTTTCACAACTTTGGGTCATCAAATCTTCCCTCAGTATTTGTTGCTCATAATGATGAAGTGAGCAAACTTTGGCATGAGCGATTTGGTCACTTAAACTATCGCTCCCTTCAGCATCTATGTAAAGAAAATATGGTGACAGGTCTTCCTATGGTATCTTGCAGAGATGGTGTTTGTTCCGGATGTGTACTCGGAAAACATCATCGGGACAGTTTTGAAAAACGTGCCTCTTGGCACGCCTCAACCCCTTTACAGCTTGTGCACAGTGATTTA
This sequence comes from Pinus taeda, assembly GCA_000404065.3. NCBI lineage: Eukaryota > Viridiplantae > Streptophyta > Pinopsida > Pinales > Pinaceae > Pinus > Pinus taeda. The sequence goes on along the minus strand of APFE031253440.1, from coordinate 36,055 downwards.
TGTGGTCCACTTCCTGTTGCTTCATTCTCTGGCTGCAAGTATTTCTTAACTTTCATTGATGATTTCTCCAGACGCACTTGGGTATACTTCTTAAAACTCAAGAGCGAAGTATTTAACACATTTTTGGCCTTCAAAGCCTTTGTTGAAAAACAATCTGGACATCAAATTCTTAAGCTAAGAACTGATAATGGTGGAGAATATGTTAAAAACACATTCATCAACTTTTGCACCGAAAATGGAATTCAAATGCAACATACTGTTCCATACACTCCACAACAAAATGGTGTAGCTGAAAGGAAAAATCGCACCTTAAAGGAAATGGCTAATTGTATGCTGCAATCTAAAGGACTCAGTCTTAGTTTTTGGGCCGAAGCAATTAATTGTGCAAATTATATAATAAATCGCACTCCTACTAAGGTTCTAAAGAATATCACTCCAGAAGAAGCTTGGAGTCCCATTAAACCAGATGTAAGTCACTTTCGTATTTTTGGAAGTGAAGCATGGGCCCATATTCCAGATGAAAAGCATAAAGCTTTAGAACCTAAGAGTGAGAAATGTACTTTTGTTGGATATTCTGAAGATGTAAAAGGTTATAGACTTATTCCATTTAAGTCCAAAAATGTGATCATTAGAAGAGATGTAAAATTTGATGAAAATAAATCAGCCTGCGAGCCTAGTCCGGCGGATGTGCCACCTCTTCCTATCTCTTCTACTTTTGAAAACATTTCTTCTTCAGATGATGAAAGTGAGGATGAAAATCCTCCCCCACCTTCTCAGGATATTCCAGATGGGTCTGTGCTACTCGGGATGCAGCAGGTGATCTTGCCGGTGATCCTACAGATCATCGACGTACACGTTCTCAGTTTGAAAGAGCCTCTTCTTTACTGGCTCAAGCTCCAGTAAATCATGATCCTGACACTTTTGCAGAAGCTTCAAGCCATCCACATTGGGAAACAGCTATGAATGAAGAATATCATTCATTGTTGGCAAATGATACATGGGATCTTGTTCCTCTACAAAGGGACGCAAACTTGTTAGATGTAAATGGGTTTACAGAACCAAGTATGGACCAGATGGGAAAGTTGATAAACATAAAGCTCGTCTTGTTGCTAAGGGCTTTTCACACGTTGAAGGCATTGACTACACTGAAACCTTCTCCCCTGTTGCCAAAATGAACTCTATCCGCCTTGTTCTTTCCCTTGCTGCCTCTTTAAAATGGGAAGTCCATCAGATGGATGTTAAATCTGCCTTCTTGCATGGGGACTTGCATGAAGAAATCTATATGGAACAACCTATTGGGTTTATCCAAATAGACTCTAGCCTTGTATGTCGTCTTAAGAAATCTCTTTATGGTCTCAAGCAAGCTCCTCGGGCTTGGTATGCCAAAATGGATAGTTTTCTTTTAGAATCTGGCTTTTCTAGGTGTTATTCTGATAATACTGTCTACACCAAGAAAGTGGGCAAGTCTCTTATCATTCTTGTTCTTTATGTTGATGATCTTATTCTTACTGGTAGTGATCCCAACCTTATAAACCATGTGAAGTCCAGCCTTAAAAAGAAATTTGAAATGACAGACTTAGGACACTTACACTATTTTCTCGGTCTTCAAGTCTTGCAATCCAAGGAGGGTATTTCCCTTTCCCAGTCCAAGTATGCTTGTGATATTCTTCGTCATTTTCACATGGAAGATTGTAAGCCAGTTCCTTCTCCCTTTCAGTCTGGAGTCAAACTTTCAGTCTCTTGTACTTCTCCTGAAGTTGATGCTACCTTATACCGTCAACTTGTAGGAAACCTCTTGTATTTAACCCATACTCGTCCTGACCTTTCCTTTGCTGTTGGCCTTGTTGCTCGTTTTTTGCAAAACCCCCGTGAAAGTCATTGGAAAGCAGCTAAAAGAATACTTCGGTATGTTCGAGGTACAGTACAGTTTGGGATTCATTATAGTGCCAAAGAAGCTCCTCTATTAGTTGGTTTCACTGATTCTGATTGGGCTGTGACCCTGATGATCGGAAGTCTACTGCCGGTTATGTCTTCACTCTTGGTTCAGGACCTATTACATGGGCTTGTAAGAAACAGGCTGTCATTTCTCTTTCGTTAGCAGAAGCAAAGTATCGTGGTGCCGTGGAAGCTAGTAAGGAAGCCTTGTGGCTTCGTCAGATCCTATCAGAATTTGGCTTTGAGCAGCAGCATCCGACTACACTTTGGTGTGATAATCAAAGTGCCATTCAGCTTTGCAAAGATCCAGTTCAGCATCAGCGCAGCAAACACATTGAACTTCACATGCACTTCATCAGAAAGCTCATTCATGACCATGTTCTTGAAGTGCAATATTGTTCAACAGATGATCAGGTTGCAGACATCTTCACAAAGGCTCTCACAGAGGCGAAGTTCACTAAACTTCGATATATGCTTGGAGTTCAGGAAGTTGTCACTAAGGGGGGATAGGCTCTAGTGCCTCCTTCCTTCTCCTATTGTGTCATATTTGTAAATCCTTCAATCCTATCCCAAGTTGTTCTTAAGGGGGGATGTTAGGATATTCCGACACATAGGAAATAGTTAAGTTCAACTTGGTCTAGTATAGAGTTAGGTATAGAGTTAGGTAAAGTGTGTTTCTTTACCGTTGTACATTTTGTAACTTACAATCCGACGGTCATGATATGTAGTGATCCGACGGTTCATTCTCTCCTCGGTATACCGACACTTGATCCATGGCTTGACACCCGACTGGTCCATGAATTCTATTTAAAGCGCATGGAGGGTCATTTGTAGGTTAACTGTGCATGAGAGAAGCTTATGTAAATTTTCATTCCTTTATTAATAAATTGCCTATAGTAGTCACGTTGGCGCAGGCCGTGGACTATTTCCCTCTCTGAGGGTTTTAACCACGTCAAAATACTGGTGTATTGATCTGTGATCTGTTTGTGAGCGGTGTCCTTCTGGTGTTCTATCTGAGGAACTTACCCTGTAAATTCCTACAGTTTTGCTGTTATTATCCTACCAAAACACTTAAGCCAAAGTCATTCATAAACAGTGATCTATTCCAACAACATAACAAAATCTACTTAACATAAGTATATTCAAATGCATAAAGGAAAGTAGTTATACGTAAAGGAAAAGTAACAATACAAAAAGGAGGTCCTAGGTTCTCAGGTTGGGCCCAACCCTGAGAGCTTTGGCGCCTATGAAAAACTAAGATTTGATAGGAAACCAAACTGCTTCTCATTATCCAAAAATAATCATAACAGTCATGCCAAAAATGGTTACAAAGGAACAAAATAGAGCTACAACACTGAGGTGCAAAGTACACAATAGTTTCAAAAGTCTTTTTACGAAGGCTGAGGCCCCAACATTTATAGATCACGAGGGACCTAGTTGGCCACATCAATTTGTGGAACTCGGCTGTCAAACTGTGAGTTAAACAGTCCCTTTCTAAATTTTGCTTGGCTACCTTCTAGATTCGGTTTGGTGGTCTTTGGAGCTTTGAGTTGGAGGTAGAGATCTCGAGGAAGCGTTATTGAATGCCATAGGCACCCCCCTTTCATGTCCTCACCTCAGGCTTGGCTGCCTTATAGCTCATGATTGCTTTGACTTTGCTCCCATATATGTCAAAAAACCTGAAATAGACACGTGTTAATCACCTAGGACAAGTGACTTCCCTTATTTGTACCAAAGACACAAACATACTAAAAATAATGCATAAACTATAGAAAATGATGGATTTGAACAAGGACTAAACAAGGAAAATTAGGCCAAATGAGCCCAAATTGTTACCAATTTTGGGGCTCATCAATGATCTCTTTCAAAGCCTATGCTATGACTATCACTAGTTGTAAAGCCCCAATACTACTAGTGTAACCCCTTATTGTTATTAGTACAACTGCCTTATTATATTTTTATTATTATGCCCTTACATTATTATTGTTATGTCATCTCTGAATATATTATGACCCCTTAGACTCCTATATATAGAAAAGAGGTCTTGTCATTTGTATCATCCAAGAATTGTTCATCTATGTAATGTAAAGGAGGTTTCCCTCTTGAAGAGGCCGAATTCTAGGGTGTTCAACTATATTTTCTATCTTTTTGTGAGCTAGTTTCATAACATTTGGTATGAGAGCTTTGGATTCTAGGGTTTCGTTGCTCCAAATAGGTCATCGTGGCATTTTCGCTATAAATTTTTTCTGTGATTTTTTAGAAGATAAATAAAACCCATTTGAGATGAAATCGTACTGAACCTTGGGTCTGAATTTTAGAGCTTTTTGCACTACATTTGCAAAGATATGATCTGAGGAAATTGGTCTTTTTGCAGACTCCTGAATTACATTCCAAACAAGTGTCCTAGGGAAAATCATCATAAATTTCTTTCTGGGAATTAGATTGAAATTTCGTAAGAAGTGACAGAAAGAGGACGAACTGTAGATTCTTGTATATATTTTTTCAGAGCCAAAGCTTGAAATAGTGGGACGTAGCATGTCGTATAGGTTTTCTCTATTTAACTAGTCTATAATCAGGTAACTATGGGTGATTTGGCATAACTCTTCCTTCGAGAATCCAATTTGTTTCAGACTGCTGCCATTGGAAAGAGGACATAGAGGGCTACCGCATGTTGTAATTTCAAAACTTAAAGATCCAAATGTATAGAGTTATAGTCGTTTCAAGTTCAAGCTCCTAAAATCAAGAAAAAGCAAGTGAGGAAGTTTGTGGCAAGGATTCAGTGAATTGGATACTTCAGATGGAGCAATATTTTGATCTACATGGTGTACCACTATTACAAAAGGTATATATTTTATCTTCATATTTAGAACTGGATCAATTTTTATGGTATAAAGGGCTTGGTTCTTGTAAACAACTTGTTACGTGGTCAATTTTCATGGAGGAAACGATAGCACATTATGAGGATACAAAGAGAAACATCATAACAATTGGAAAGAATGAAAGGGCTTTGTTACATAGTGGAAAGTGAACTTATGGCAACAGGGAAGTCTACCTCTCACAACTATAAAGATGGAAATGTTGTTTCTTCTAGACTTCCACAACCTACAAGGGTTACAACACAACAATTGAAAGAAAAACGAGAAAAATGGCTTTGTTACAATTGTGATAGAAAATGCACTAAAGGTCATAAGTGTGCTAAGAAGAATTATTTTACATAGAGTATGAAGAGGAGGAAGAAAAAGATCGAGAAAGATCAAAACAGGAGGATATATGCCAGGACCTAACCGTAGAGAAAGAAGAAATGAATCAGACCATATCTTGTAAAGCATTGGCAAGAATTACCACTCCTCAAAATCTCTAGATAGAAGGACATATCAAGAAGAAAAAGGTGCAAGAAGTGAAAGATCACACTGAGAAACAAGAAATGAATCCAACCATATCTTGTAATTCATTGGTCGGAATTACCACTCCTCAAACTATCAAGATAGAAGGGCATATCAAGAACAAAAATGTTCAGGAAGTAAAACATCACATCAAGCATCAAGAAATCAATCGCACCATATCTTGTAAAGGATTGAAAGAAATTACCACTCCGTAAACTCTAAATATAGAAGGACATATCAAGAAGAAAAAGGCTCAAGCAGTGAAAGATCACAACAAGCATCAACAACAAGTTCTCCAACTTTTAAAGGATAATGCCACATTGATACAAAATCAAATGAAACAACAAGTAGATCAACATTGTAGTGAAAAATGTTTTGATGTAGGTGATTGGGTATTTTTATTGCTACATCTCAAGCAGGCTATTTATGAGAAGGAAATGTTGGCAATACTATATGCACTTAAGAAATGGCGACCTTATCAAATGGGAAGACACTTCAAGGTAGAAACGGATCATGATAGTCTTAAATACTTTTTAGAACAACTATTATCTTTAGAAGAACCAAAAAAATGGGTCACAAATATGTTTGGTTATGAATTTGACATCATCCATAGAAAATGGAAGCAAAATTTTGTTGCAGATGCACTCTTAAGATTGGATGAGGATGTGGAAGCATTGTTTTGTGCTATTTCAATTATTCAACCAGATTTGGTAAACGAAGCAAGGGATGAATGGAAGAAGGAAAAATAAGTGTGGCCACTCATTCAAAAGTTTTACAACATCCTTGTTCAAACAATATTGTTAGAACTTGATGATGAAGCAAAAATCATATTAGAACCTGGAGCAGTCACAAAAATAAGAACTCGACAGCTACGAAATTGATCGATCTTAGAGTATCTCATCACGTGGAAGAACTTACCTGTTGAAGATATCACATGGAAGGACAAGAATCTTATACAGAAGCATCAAGAACTACTCAAGCATTGAGGACAACACTTTTTGAAGGAGAGGGGCATGTAAGACCCCTATACTACTAGTGTAACCCCTTATTATTATTAGTACAACCCCCTTATTATATTGTTGTACCGATGTAGTCCCCATAGAAGCCCCATATTGTTATTTGTGTGCCCCATAGAAGGCCAATATTGTTATTATTGTGCCCTTACATTATTATTGTTATGTCAGCTCTGGTTATATTATGACCCCTTAGACTCCTATATATAGAAAGGAGGCCATTCCATATGTATCATCCAAGAATTATTCATCTGTGTAATGTAAAGGAGGTTTCCCCCTCGAAGAGTCTAAATTCTAAGGCGTTCAACTATATTTTCTATCTTTTTGTGAGCTGGTTTCATAACACTAGTCATCATCATTTCCATCTCTATGAGTTCCTTACTCACTTCACTATGAGTTGGGCAAGCCTCTGCAGCAACAAGTTTTCCTTGATACCACTTACCTCACCAAGCTTTCCTCTAGACATGATCTTTTGGTAAGTACTGGTCCTCTGTCTATACCGTCCTAGAGCATTTTCCTCTACTCCTAGGCCTCAACTCATCTGCACTTTAAGAACAGAACTATCCTCTCACAAAGAAATATTAGGTTCTGACCACCTCTTCTTTCACTTAGAAACACTTACTAGCTTCCTTCATCCCTTAGCAATTCTACCCATATCCTTTGTTGAATTTCCTTTGTGAACTGCAAGAAAACCCTTGAAGTAACAAGTCTACTTCTTGCTACATATGCCTCACTAAGCTTCTCCTATCTGAGCTCACTCTATTGGCATTTATCTGGTTCTTTCCTCTGGAACCAATTGAGCACTCCTTGCTCTAGGTTGCTACAATCTTTTGACCTTCTTATGCTGCTATTTATGCAACAATATAAAAACCACAAACTCTCTAATCTTCAAACGAAATTAAAATAAAAACATATCATATCACCTTCAAGATCTCTACATGATCTTGTTTTACCATTCACCTACATTTTGAACGAACTATTCTTTTCTTTAGCTATCAGTTGTATCTTCAAACTCTGCTACTTCAAGAACTTGCAAAATTCCCTCTTACAGTTTAACTACTATAATGCTGATCCAAAATTTCACTAATTCAATTTATGCTAACCATTAGACAAACTTTCGTATGATCACCTGTCTTCAAGATCTCTCCACTCTTCCAATTTTTTTTCAGCAGATCTTCATGCTTTTGCTGTACAAATTTTCAACATTTAGCTACTGCCAATCAGATTTAGAATCTAATTCTTTCTTTCAATCTCCCAAATTTATCTTGGTATAGCTCTAACTATCAGTAACAATTACTCCTTCGTTGAGTTTTCTTTCAATGTTTCGTTCTTACCCTGAGTTCTTCAAAATCATTTACCTGTTCCTTTTGCATGCAATGTCCTCTTTCTACTTGTAGGAAACCTTTCCCTATTCTAATACCACTTTGACGCAGGAAACACTACCTAAAGGTGATTTCCCTAGTTTCCATAGTCACCTTACATGAACATATGGGTTATGGCCCACCTCTACAAATTGGAAGTGTTTACATTGGTGGGTTTCAAACAAAAATCCAACCAATCACCAATCATCAGTTTAACATATAATCCACCAATGAATACCGGTCCCACCTCAATGCACAAAACCAGACTCCAAATAAAATAAACTCACATCCATACACTTCTCGGGTCTGCTCAGCAATTGAACAACAATTGAATAACAATTGAAAAACAAGTGAACAACAATTGAACAACAATTGAACAACAATTGAACAACAATTGAATAGTAATTTACCAACAATTGAACAACAATTGACCAACAACCAGTCCCACATTGAATTCCCACATTGAATTTCCCTTTTTCACAGGTGCTTCACTCTACACCGTTGATCTTAACATTCAATCTGATGGTCATTAGTCACCTAATCATCACACATTTCATATCACAATTTCTCTTGGGCAGGGTTCATTCACTCATGAATGATGAGATGTGATATTAATATAATGGTCTGCATCAACATTGATCGAATGGTCTGCGGCCCTTCAACTAACACACATGTTAAAAATAGGACCAACCCCTGCTGTTGACTATGAACTAAGTGGTGGAAATTGAGATTGATGTCTAGGATTTAGTACGATGCTTCAACCTTGATCAAGACAACCATAGACCATTAACCTCCATGGTTATGCATTTCACTTTTGTTTCACTTTTCCACCAAACTTGGTGCTTCCAATAAATTTCCTTCTCACCTCCAAATCAACGTGTTACCAAGTTTAACTCTTCCAACTCCTTTCTCCCCTTAGAAACAATGTACTGAGATTTCTTTGATTTCTTTACTCTGCCTTGCAACGTTATTTCTATTTATTTAACACCACTTCCAACTAGATTACATAATACTCTCTTTGTTAATTTCCTTCTTCTAGATTTTGTAATTCATTCTTTACTTGAACTATACATACATCTGCCAAATCCAAACTAGAATCACACAGATTCTACCTTGATGGTAAGTCTTTTGTCACTCAGAAAGACTTTCAGAAATTCAACTTGAATTCATTCATCATTGTTTATCACACAGAAACCATAAAGTCCCAATTACAGATCCCTCAACACATAAAAGGAATGACACACCCAGTCACAATGAATTCAATTTCCTTATTCATTAAAAAGATGTACAGATACAAATAAAAACCTGTTCACAATCCAGCTTTGGCTTCATATGCCTTTACACGGTTTGTATCAATGGCCCTTTCTCATTTCAATTCCCGTAGGCTAACAATCCAACTCTCCTATCTATTTCATATATAAGGATTATTCTCCATTCGACCTTTTTTGCCTTATCCCTTTGAGGTTTACATTTATACAAAAGGATTATGTTTCCAATTCTGGTTCAGATCCTCAATCTTCACAAATAAATCCTAAGAATCCTCTATGTCCTTATTTAGTTGGACATAATTAGTTCCTAAAATATCTTCCTTATCCCTTGATGATCTCAACTTTCAACTAATCCTAAGGATCCTCCATGAATCATCAACTACTATCTAAGATTTACAATATCTCAATCCATTCTAATTACTCATCATCACTCATGTTCTCCTACATTTGAGAATATTTACAAATATCCTGACAATATTTAATTAAATCATATCCATATGTCTCACCTAAATCACTCAAAATATTTAAAATTAGATGAGTTAAATACTTAGGAAAACCACTCTTTTGAAAACAGAAGACCACCTAGATTCTACTAAATGTATACATTTTCGGAACCATGATGCTCCTGCATGACATATCCTTTAGAAAATATAAGATTTAGAGCCTTTGTTTTCTCTACTTCTTTTCTTTGACCCATAATTTCAAGTTGTAAACTTTCACAATGTTTTTCCCTTTCCTGGAGTTATTTCTTAAACGATGATTCTACTAATTTAGCATCTTCTAAAAAAATATTTAGCTGGTTTATTTCTTCAAATAGGTTATTTTATTTTATACATAATGATTTCCTTTTCATAATTCTTATTTATGACTGTAAGTCTATCAATTTCTTCTTGAGCATCCATAAAGTCATAATTATCGTCAGGCACATATGCACATTGTTCTTTTATTTCTGTAAGTAATTAACAGTATTGATCTAATTCATCACGCTCATTATGGGAACAATATTCATTATCTTCACGTGTATAACCTTTTTTCTTGCTAGCAACACCTATTCAATATTCTTCTTGGAAACATTGTTTCCTTTTCCATGATTTTATTTATAAGGGCACTTATAAGTATAGTGACCTAGCGTTCCCCAAGCAAAGAAATTGAGAGGAAACTTACCTATGAACCTAACAATTCCTACATGGAGCTTCTTCACAAAATAAACTTCTTCTTCATCTGAAATGTAACTTGTATCTTTATTCTCTTCCTTTTATTTTCTTCTAACATTTGATGTATCCCATTTTCTCATCTCATAAGTTGTCAAGATAACTTGCAGTTGTTTAATGGTGATATTCTTCAAATCTGGCATTTCTTCAATGGGAGAGTCTCTAGAACCAAGGTTTTGGGTCAGTGATCTCAAAATGTTTTCAACAACACCAATATCATTTATTTTGTCATGAATATCTTTCATAGTGCTAACGATCTTGTCTACTGTAATGAAAAAAGTTGTAATTCTTTCATCACCATGCATTCTAAGAGACACAATACCATGCATAGTGTTAACGATCTTGTCTACTGAAATCTATAAGAATTAAGTTTATCACCTTTTACCTCAGAGTCGCCTTCATATATCTGAACAATATTAACCCATATTGCCTTTGTGGTTCCCAACTACATGACTTTCACAAAATTATATTCAACCAATTCTCCCATGATATAATTTACAACCTTTGCATTATTCTCATATTGTTTCTTTCTCGGATCATCTGTGGGAATGGAGGATGGATATTGATATCCACCTTCACAAATTCCCCATATATTAGCTCCTAGTTCTTGTAAATATGATCTCATTTTGACATTCCAAACCATAAAGTTAGTTCGATTAAACAAAGGTATCTTGGTAGAAGATACTCTCTTTGGACTACTCATTTTGATAGATCTCCCTTTAAGTGATCAAACATCTTCTTAAGGACCTGTTCTGATACCAAATGTTAGGAAAAATAGTTGGGGGGGAAGATCAATACTTTTAATTCACTTTAACTTCCTATTTCACATTCAGAATTATGTACACCATTGTTATTCATGTAACTTGCAATGATTACGTGACTTTAGTGAATGAAAACTACATATGCTCAGATTACTTAATTTTTCTAAACATACATTAGATGTTTAACTTAATCAACAAATTATTGGTTCATTAGCCATCTAGTATGCAATAAATAATAAATAAATCATAACACATAAGAAACACATCAACCCATATGAACACTAGGATTTTTGGTGGAAACTCAATGTGTAAGAAAACCACCATTCTTGTTGTCTCCATCTTATTCTCTTATTATAATGAAAAATAATTAAATCATTATATTGTACTAGCATTTATTCTTTCTGGAACACAAATCGCCTCTCTATAGGAGGCTACAACATCTAATCATTCTCCAACACCCACCGAAAGGGAGCTACAACCCACTGATCGCTTTTACCAAGTCTTGCCAGAAGGGAGGTCCTACTCCCTCACTGAAGGTTGCAACCCTCAGTACTTTGTGGACTATGTTTCATAATATTTCATAGTAGATCCATCTATCAATCATTAATAAAAACATGCAAGATAACTCTCATCGAATTTTCCCACTAGACCCACAACACCAATAAGCCCAAACGAAAATACTGAATCACAAAATTTGAATCACTAAAACATTAAGCCACTGAATATAGAATCAAGCCAATGACTGATATGAATATCAAATGAATACAATACCAAATAGTATTGTCACACATAAAATATTCTACCATTCCTAATTATCACGCTATTAGATACCATAAAATCATCACATAAATAATGTACAATCACTGCAAACCCTGATCAATATTAATATTAAAATGCATATGTGACTGTTTTGAAGTATACCAGTGTATATACAAACTTACTGTGCATAACACCTACATACAAATACCAATTATATGAATCTTGAAACACTATGAAACTGAATTAGTGTACGAATCATTGAATCAATGGAATATTAAGCCATAACAACAACTAATCACTCACTGAATACAATGTCGTCACTAATCACTATACGAAGAAACAAGAAAATCAAGGCAATCATAACTGCTAGACAAAGATTATCATGATCAACATATCATTAGGAGAAAATAGAAAATAGAATAAGCATCATCAATTGTCAAAAAAATTCAAACGATAATTTAACTTAGAATCCATATGCGACAGTGTTTAACTATATTTGTGTATATACACACTTATCATGTGTAAACCATGTATATATCTTTCAATATAGTGGATACCAAAACCAAAATTAGGAAGAAATCTAAACAAATTATTTCATAATATATATGTTACTACTGGAATGCATACTCGCGTATGTTTGTGACTATGTAGAAGCAAAAGTGTGTATAGATATTTAAATTAATGAAACAAAACTTCACTGTAAATCACATGTCAAACCCACACGTATTGACAAAGGCTACATATCTTATGAGATATAGCCATGATCATAATTCTACCATAATCACAAATATTGAATTGTTAGTCATTCAAACAAGAAATTCAATCAATTATATATTCTACAAGTTCAAATCTTTTAGATATGAACCTTTTCCTCACTCCCTAGTGCACTAATGCTCAGAATTATATACCACATTAATGATTCATTAGATTACACACGTATCTCCTTTATCTCTATCTCGTGATATAAATTTTTCCTTTTCCAATACCTTAGGCAAATCCTTTAGTAATGTTGCTAGTACTCATTCATGAGATCAAATAGACATTTCTATCACAATTAATATGGTAAATTACCATGGTAATGACCCTTGGTATCTCCTTTTCCATCATTTAGATTATGTATATGACTTTCATTCACAGGACCTCCGTAATAAGGCGACCATTCTTCACAAGGGTCATGTACACTTTTCAATTTGACAAATCCCATATATTCTCAAGTGAAACATGTACTGAGGCTACCCCAATACTTCCTCATTTTTGAAATAGCTATACAAACATCCTTTCCATATGCATTAGTTCCGTGACCATCATATTATATATAAGTTTACATAAGGAGCATATTCCCTTCAAGGACAACATATTAGCCATAATGCCAAAAATGGAAATTTTTTTATCTATAGAGAAAATGGTTATATTCATTGAACATAGTCACCTAATATATTTGTATGCTTACCCAAGGACTGAGATGTGTAAACAGGGTTGCAGAGAGGAAAAACAACCCTTTGAGTATCTCTTATACCCCATTTATTTTGGTTCAAGATGAACTCATGTGATCTCATCAAATATCAATGTGTGGGATTTGGAGCATGATTGTCATAGAAATTTCACTTCAATTGGATAAGAGATACAATAATTCTTTTACTTGATTATTTAATTTGTGAATTTCTAGTTATCTGTATTGATACTATATTTGTACATTCTTGATAATTTGTTGGCATAACCCTATACCTTATTTACTTTCTAGATTTTCTATATACTCTCAAGACTCTAGATTTATTTTGCATTGTTGTATGTTGTCTTATATATGTGTGTGTGGGGTATGGGGTGGTGTTAGGATGTATATGTGTAGGAGGGAGTTTTTTTCTTGGAAATATGTAGAGGTGGGGTAAACGAGTATTTCATGACTTTTAACTTTTTTTATGTCTTAAAACATTTTATGCACATAAATTATAAAAAAAAAAATATTTACATTAGAAACACATACATTTTTTCTTTTTAAATATGTTGTAAACATGCTTGTAAAAAGTATGCACCAACCTAAAACTTTCATAAGAACCAACCTACAATAAGACATGAATCCCCCCTAGTTGAGCACCGAGCTACATCTTCAAGTTGCTCCTTGGATCGGTCATTGATAACTTCTGGTCGTGAATAAATTCTTCAATGAATTTTCATCTCGCCATGCAACTCTTAGGTTTCTTCTTTCAAGATTGATCATAGCCAATTGAATGGTGCACCCTAACCTTGCATTATTCAAATAGTATTCTTTGACTTCACTCGTTAAACTTTAACTCCCACAACACATATTTCATTAAATTTGGGAAAATTATATTAAAAGGACTTCAACAACCTTGATTCTTTTGCAAATCACCATATTAACTTAATTTAAGATAAAAATAGTATTAGTAATGCCAAACCAATTAAAGACGATGAATTGTTCAAACATGTGGTTGTTATGTACAATAGTATTAGTGCACAATAGGAGTGTGAAAGAAAACTCTTAGAAGAAATTGATTTAAACTAAATCTTATTAGTATATCTAACATCCAAGAAATATATTATAATTATGGATAATAGAATAGAGTCATCGACATTTGAACTTTGTTCCTGATGACTCTAACCCCCATTCCCACAACTTCTGAGGGAGTTATTGATTGAATATTGGTGATGTGAAAATCTTAGTGTAAGTGGAAAGGAGACCTCTCCCTTGTATTATATTGAAACTAGTCTACCAAAAACTTAGTAAAATGTTTTTGTGTTAAATTTGCTACCACTTCATGTCTTAATGCAACACTAATGAGGAGGTGATCATTCATCTTAATAGCATCCATGCATCCACTATAAAAGCTAGGAACTATAGATCTAGGTATTCCAAGAAACTTGGGTACCATTGATGAATATCCACTCAAATCCAAGTACAATAAATGGGAGTTATTAAATTGGTATTCAGTTCATTCCATTATGATGGACATGGTCGCAAATTGAAGTAAAAACAAATTAGTGGCCTTTAAAAACCAATAAACCTAGAGAAGTAATTAGTGGAGACAAGGGTTTTCAAAAATTAGTACACTTGTTGGAAGTCTAGATATTGATGTCTCTTTGTCAACATTGTCAAAAACCAATAATATTCCTAATGTAATATTGCTAACTAATTGTACGAAAAATGATGGTTGACCATTACATTCACTAGAAGCAAAAGAATGATAAGAATTTTTAATAAGGAAGAAATAAATGTTAAACAAGAGTAATGGATTTTAGTTGAAATTTATGTAAGTCCCTTTGCTCCTTAATTATTAAATAATTAATACAACTACTAATATATTATTTTTTATATATTTATTTGGAATATTGAATATGTATTAAAGGCCATTCATCTATGACATTGTGGATTTCCATGTGGTCTAAATAACCACTTAAATTCAATTAATTATAATTATTTTTATAAAATATATACCTTTACTTAAATTAAGAATTATATTTCTATAATATATTACATTTATAAACTTGTACCAATTCATATAACTAAATGGAATTTAATAAATAGCTTCAATTCTTGTTAGTTTCTATGAGATTATTTTAATTACAAATAATTTATTTAATGATTGAAATTTATAAAATGTTAATACTGATACGAAAATCATGTCATATAGTGTAAGAATTTTAAAGACACCATTTATGACCCATCTCTTGAATGAGCGTCAATAGTCTACTTAATTCTCATTATGAATTAATTAATCCATGTTTTGATAGGAAAATTATTTTTTCCACAGAGTTCTCTTTTAGAAATAACAATGTCACAATTATCTACTCATATTAAACCACATGATAGGTAAATACAAATCAATAAATGATTTCTTGACTTCTTTTTTTGTATGACATGATTCTTTATACAAGTAATTTATTAAAAAATGCATAATTAGAAAAAGTTATCAATTGAAAATAGATTAAACCACTTAGAACTCATCATTTATTGAATTTTTTTTTTCTTGTAAAAAATGTTTCTTTACATATATTAAGAGATTTATTTTAAAAATATATTACACTTATAAACCTGTATCAATGCATATAACTAAATAGAACTTATTACGTGCTTCATGAATGTAAATGGTCCACTTAACAAATTGTGAATTAATTATTCCATGTTTTATTAAGAAGAGAGTTTTATTTTACTTAGAATTTTATTTCAAAAAAATACAATATCAAATTAATACACTCATATTAAACTACATGATCAGGAAATAAAGGTCAATAAATGGATTCTTTATTAATTTATATAATAAAGGCCAATAAATGGATACCTTATTAATTTATATGAGATGAGATGAAATGATTACATACACAAACAATTGACTTAAGAATATATAAAAGTAGTTATGGATTAAAAATTGAACGTCTTACAATTTAATGAGTTTGAAGTATCCACACATGACCCATGACCCCTTAGCCTAAATAGTCAACTTAATACTATTTTTTTGTTTTTTGTTGAAGCAAGAGTCAATCCTTCTATTTCACTAAAACAAAAAGAAAATTACAGCATGTACACAACTTGAACTCCTCATGAAATTAGGCAAAACAAGGGCTATCTTACTTAGAAATGACCGTACTCTTTACACCCTACAAAACCATTCTCTCTTAAAATTTCTTGGGTTGAACAATGTGAATCAAAAACCTAAAGGGAAACTTCGTTGACTCCGCAAGTCTTTGTCGCGTGAAGCCAAACAAAACAACATGCTCAACACTGACTGTCGATTTCTAAGGCTAAATCAAATGACACGGAGAAGTATCGCACCGCTGAACTGTTCGAACTTTAAATCCTGATGGAGGGTGGTTTTCATAGCCCCTTCCATGCCACGTATTGGGAGATTATTGGAATCGCTACCAAAATACCAAAACCATTTCCCATTCGGGAACCATGCAATCACCTGGAAACATTTTGGCATCTAGTTTTCTGAACCATGAGAGAAAAAACAGGGGAAAAGCCTCCGCCAGATAATTCCAACTGTCCTTCCCACACTACTACATCTTGGAACTAGTAACAACGATGTCTGTAAACTGAGAAAGGAATCTTATCCTGTGAAACAAAAGAGAGGGGGGAATGATTTGTTTACACCAGTGTGTAGAGTGATTGCTTAGAGCTTGCCCTTCGTTAAGGTACCAATCACAGTACTGGGATCGAACTAGCTTAGAATTCATCATTCCATGCCTTTCACTTTGGCCTAATATTTAAAAATTTCTTTGTCCTCTACCACTTGTTCCTTGTAGAGCACTTTTAATCTATTCTAAGGCATCTCCTGCCATTTCATTTCCATTCTGCATACTATGTTAAAAACGCCTTGGTTGGCTAAAGTATCCACTAATTTATTGGCTTCACATAGAACATGGCTGAAACTAACAGTTCGGATATTCACAAGATGATTTTGTATTTTTTTGTACATTTGAATTAGTCTCCAATTTTTTGAAACCTTCTCTGGTGCTACTCCGAAGCTGATTCTCTTAACTGCATTTATGGAGATTTCCGAGTCTGCTTCTATAATGACATTAGAGCTATGATTTTGAATCAGCAGCTCAAGACAATGTTCCAAAGCCATTAATTTGGCCATATTGTTGGTAGCTTTACCTAAATGGCAGTGAGAAATAAATATTATGTTTCCTTATTGATCTCTTAACAACCCTCCATAACCAGCTGTTCTAGGATTGCATTTGGATGCCCCATCAATATTGCATTTCAGATAACCCTTTGGTGGAGGATGCTAGCACTTCTTTTCCATTTCCAAATGTTTTCCTTTTTTTCTTAGATATTTGGGAATGATCTCTTGCATTCTAAGTTGCCTAAGTATTCTAGTTTCCTTATCTATGGGAGTGTCTTGGGATAATTGCTAACAGTGGTACTAATTGTCTCCTCGATCTGCTTCAAGATCAGATGAAACAGGCGAAAAGGAATAGTTGTTTCATCCTTGAAAATTCTTTTATTCCTTTCTTTCCAACCATTCCAGATAATGAAGCTTGGTGTAAAGGCCCAGGCCAGATTGACGAGCTCATTCTCTAAAAAGTTTCTTCTCCACTTTTTCAGGGTGTTAATGATACTTGTTTTATCTCTGTCTGACTACTAAAAATGGTTGCAAAAGAATGCCACAACCAGGTTGTGTAGGTGGAGCTGTTGAGGATATGCTCCATAGCCTCCTCTTGGTATTCACATAGCTAACATCTGGAGGGCCCTAAAACCCCTCTTTTCCTGATATTGTCCCATGTTAAAATTTTCTTGTGGTGAACTAACCACATGAAAAGCTTGATTTTCATCCACCCTTAGTGGCTCCAAAGTTGTTGCCAAGATTTCTCCGGAACACCGAAATCCAGTTTCAAGATAATTCTTTTGGCTTCCTTGAGATTAAAGGTTCTTTCCTCATTGAGGCTCCATCTTAATTGATCCTGCTCCTATGATACCAAGATTTTCCTTTGTTTTAACCTGCTCATAATTGTTTCTTCTTTTATTTTTATGGCACTGTCATCTCTGCACTCTATGCTTTTACAGTTTCTCCACTTTCCAAAGTTATGAGGAGGATTCAAGAAATCTTTGACTTTGAATAATGTTGGCATTATGATTCTGATTTGGTACTATGGCACAGGTGTTGTACTTGATGGCAACTCACTCTAGTGGCAGATCTCAGTTCAAGCTCTCAAAATCATGGAAATTAAGATACCCGCATGTAATCCTAGAAGAACTTGCAGACCCGCAGGTACGTCGACCAATGAGTGCGGACATGAATGCAGATGCTCCGTTCAGAAGGTGCGGACCCTAGTTTCACTCTCTCCAATGCATAAAAGCGTGTGTACGTGGGAATCTTCATGAATGGTTCATGGTATTAGTCCGACAGTTTTTGATCCTATGGTTTTGGTCTGTGGTATTGCATCTAAAAGTATTGAGCCCAAGTACTAGGTTCATAGTATTGTGTTATTATGGTTTTGGACCATGGTATTGTGAAAGGCTTGCGTATAAAAAGGAAAGGAGATCACTTGACTAGATATTTGTGAAATTTGAATATCTTAAGATCTGAAATTTTGGGTGATTGGTTTTAAAAGCTAGATCTAAATGAAGGAGAAAACATAAGGCGAATCTATTGATAAGTCGTGATCTCTCAGACACATGAACAGATTTGTGGATTTGACTAACTGTGACACATTAGAGGACTGTTAATTTGGCCCTAATCAGAAGTTCGTAGGCAATCCACGGCATGAGTGTGGGGGTATACCGTTCAGAAGAAGGCGTAGTGTGGGGGTACGCAGAGCAGCGAGAGGCGCAGTGCGAGGTATGCAGCACAGGAGAAAGTGCAGTGTGGGTGGCACGCAGCACAGAAGAAGGCACAATGTGAGGTACACAGCGCAGAAGAAGGTGAGGTGCGAGGTACACAACGCAGAAAAAGGCGCAGTGCGAGGTACACAGCGCAGAAGAAGGCACAGTGCGGGGGTACGCTGTCAGTTAGACAGTGAAGGTGCATGTCTAAGCAGAAGTATGTAGAGCAGAAGAACGAACAATGCGGATCTGCGTAGTTTAGACTCAGAAGTGCTGTACATGTTCGCAGGACCCTCTTGGTGAAGTTGTGGACTTACCTTGAAACAATTGTTGACTGTCTTTTATCTATTGCTGCAGAGTTCTGGGTTTAGATTTTTGGTATTACTTTTATGTTTACAGCATTCTAAGAGTTGGGTGATTCATTGGTTGATTGCATAAGGAGATTGGGTGATTTTCATATACTTGATGATTGTTTGATCTTCTTGGATCCAGTTTAAGAATTCATGAAACATGGTCCTTAAAGAAGTAAAAGAGCTAAGGGGGTTGTAGCTCACTTCCAAGAGAGACTGGAAAACGAGAGAGAGTTGTAGCTCTCTGCAGGTTGTAGACTGTGTACTAGTAAAGGACTGCACTAGTACAAAATCATTGTAAAAGAAGTTTCTAATTGAAAGAAGATAGAGACATATTGCAGTAGGTGGTTTTCACCCACATTGGGTTTCCACCTTATATCTGGTGTTCTTTGGTGTGACTATATGTTTTTCTTGTTTCATGCTCATTATTATATGGTACTAACATACAACTTAATGATCAATATCTAAAGCTTAAATTAAGTATAAATCAGGAAGACATATTGAAAAGAATTTGATAATACTGATTCACCCCCCCCCTCTGAGTATTATTTCTAGCAATTGGTATCAGAGCAAGTCCTTATGAAGAAGCTTAATTGCTTGAACGAAGATCTTTCATCATGAGCAACTAAGAGAGGGAAGCATCAATCAGGCCACCATTTTTTGATGGGACAAACTTCATATATTGGAAGGTAAGAGTTATTGCCTATCTTCAATCTCTGGGTACAGAAGTCTGGGATATCATAGATACAGGGTATACTTTTATAGCATCAACTCCCACAGATCTGGCTGAGAAGAAGAAATATGAAACAAATGCAAAGGCAGTCAATACTCTATTGGGATGTCTGTCGCAATCAAAATTTGTCAAAGTCATGCAGTATAAATCCGCAAAGGAAATATGGGACAAGATTGTTCTGAGCTATGAAGGAGATGATCAGGTAAAACGAGAAAAACTTCAAACCCTCATAATTCAGTATGAAAATCTTAGAATGTACAATGATGAAAGCGTGGCTAACTATTTTCTTCGTGTAGATGAGATTGTTAATTGTATGAAAAATTTGGTTGAAGTAAAAGAGGATGTTGTGGTTGAAAAAGTTCTAAGATCTTTGTCCCCTAGATTTGAATCTAAAGTTTCTGCAATAGAAGAAAAGGAGAATCTTCAAAACCTTAAAATGTCACAGCCGCATGGAATTATAACTGTTTATGAAATGAGGAAAGGAGGACCATCAGACAGGAATGAAGCTGCCTTCAAGGCTTCTGGCAAAGGAGACTACTATGAGTCAGGAAACATATCAGAAGAAGAAGAAGAATCAAATTTTGTCAAAAATCTTCAACGGGGTGCTGGATGATTCCGAGGTAAGTTACCATTCAAATGCTTTGCTTGTGGAAGAGTAGGTGACTATGCTGCCAAATGTCCTCACAAGGATAAGATTGACAAGGGGAAGAAACCTGTTAGATGGAACAAGAAACAGAATGCAAATAAGAAAAGTTATTACACTCATGAAGATAGTGATGGACTATCAAATAGCGATGATGATTACATGGATGCTATAGATGTGGATGACTTTTATGAAGAGATTTCTAGACTCGAAACATGTTTAGAAGAAAAGAATGTGATCATTGATACTCTGCAATTTCAACTTGATGAAAAAGAAAAATTTCTTGAGAAGTTAGAATGTGAAATTTTGGCCTTAGAAAAGAAATTGAGAAAACAAAGGCCCTCAATCTTAAATTTGTTAAAGGATTTGAAACTCTGGATGAGATTATCAATGTGCAACGTTCCCCTCTAATCAAGACAGGTCTGGGGTATAATGGAGAAGCATCTCAAGCTTCCACCTCGAAAAGTTATCTTGATGCAACAAGAAGGAGTGAGAAAAGGCCTAATAGAAATCACCAGGTAAATGAGGGATAGTCTTCCTCAAGATCGAACAAAGACTATCAAGAAAATTGGGGGCATGCTACCTTAAGGACAAACAGAAGCTACAACCAGCCACCAGTAAAATCTTCCCAATTTTCTTCAAGAATGGATGTCAGTAGAAACTACAATCGATTGGATGATAGTCACAGGAATTTCTTCAATGGCCAATGTTTCTCTTTCCATAACTTTGGTCACAAAGCAGCTCAATGTGTTGCCTATAAGACAATCATGACTAGAGAAGATCAAAAACAAAAAAAAATGCCTACAATCATGAAGAGGACCTATAACAACTTTTCTACCCTTGAAAGTAAAATTGAATGTTCTGTTTGTAATAATTTTGGTCATGAAGATTTTGAATGCAGGAGCAGGTTTTGGAAGACAAATCAGAAGGAACAAACCTCAAGTGCCAAAACATGGAGAATGAAGGAACCGCAACCAGAAATATGTGGGATAGCTTTATATGCAGAAGGACAGGAAAATCAATGGTACATCGACAAGGGATGTTCGAAGCATATGATAGGTGATAAAGAAAAACTTGAATCATATACTACTTTAGAAAAGGGAAAGAAAGTTTCTTTTGGAAATGATACCCCTGCAGCCATAAAAGGAAAAGGCATTGCTGAGTTGAAAGAAAAGGTCAAAGCTGGAAATGTTTTGTATGTTGATGGCTTGAAGCATAATCTATTGAGTGTCAGTCAGATGTGTGATAATGGAACTGAGGTAATATTTCGATCAGATGGGTGTAGTGTTCGTGATCTTGATACACGAAGAACAATAATCAAAAGCAGAAGAACTCCAAATAATCTATACATATTTAAAGAAGGAGAACAACACTGTTATTTGAGCAAGAATGATGAACACTGGTTATGCAACCGGAGGTTGGGGCATCTAAGCTTTTCACAAATAAGGAAATCATGCAAATACCAGGCAGTTCATGGTCTTACAGACATCAAAATTCCAGATAACACCATATGCAAATTATGTCAGTTTGGTAAGCAAACCAGAACTAACTTCCTTCAAAAGGAAGGATCAGCCAGCAGGCCTCTTGAGCTAGTCAATACAGATGTATGTGGTCCATTTAGGACAAGGTCTCCTCGAGGAGAAGAATACTTTATACTATTCATTGATGACTTCTCCATGATGGTTTGGTTAGGACTTATGATGCACAAGGATGAAGCATTCAAAAAATTCCAATCCTTCAAAGCCTTGGTTGAAAATGAATCAAATTACAAAATTAAGTGCCTCAGGTTAGACAGAGGTGGGGAGTTTACCTCAAATGAATTTTTTGATTTCTGTGAAGAACATAGAATAGGAAGGGAATTCTCTACAGCTAGGACTCAGCAAAATGGAGTGGTAGAAAGGATGAACAGAACAGTCCAACAAATGGTTCGTGCTATGCTTGATGTGTTTGGAACTCCCGCAACCTTCTGGGGTGAACCTGCATTTGCTGCGGTTGTTATTCTCAACAAAACGAATGTCCGAGTGAACAACGCTCAAACTCCGCATGAGCTCTGGTATGGTGAGACTCCTTCGGTAAAGCATTTCAAATTTTTTTGGAGCAAATGCTATATTAAGAATACTGATGAACAACTTGGCAAACATGAACCTAGAGCAGATGAAGGCATTCTCCTTGGTTATTATCCTCACAACAAAGCATATAAGTGTTACAATAAAAGACTTGGAAGAATTGTTGACAGCATTGATGTTTTGGTTGATGAAAAATGATACATCCCTAGGCAAGTAAATCATGAAAATATCGAAGAAGATGAAGACTACTCTCCAAATCAGACAGATGATGAAGAAGAACCTCAAGAGGCACCAGAGGAATAGATAAGGATAGAAGAGAAGACTCCATCTAGGTACGTTCAGAAGAATCATCCAAAATCTCAGATTTTGGGGCAGAAAGAAGCAGGTGTACAAACAAGAAGAACAATTGCAGAAGCTTCAATCTATTTGGCATTACTCTCCTCCACTGAACCACAAAATGTAAGAGAAGCATGCAAAGATGAATGCTGGGTCAAGGCAATGGATGAAGAACTTGAGCAGATCGAAAAGAACAACACTTGGGAGTTGGTTCCTAGACCAAAAGATAACAATGTCATAGGAACAAAATGGATCTTCAAGAACAAGTTGAATGAAACTGGGGAAGATATTAGAAACAAGGCTATACTTGTTTGTAAAGGGTATGCTCAACAAGAAGGAATAGATTTTGAAGAAACTTTTGCTCATGTTGCTAGACTTGAGGCCATTCAAATGTTCCTTGCTCTCTCAAGCTTTCAGAAGTTCAAAGCTTTCCAAATGTACGTGAAATCAGCCTTTCTGAATGGGGACTTAGAAGAAGAAGTGTACATTGAAGAACCAGATGGCTTCATCCTTGGGAATGATCCAAATCTTGTATGCAAACTAAAAATGCTATCTATGGTCTTAAACAGGCTCCAAGGGCTTGGTACTATCGTTTGGACAAATATCTTCATCAACAAGGTTTTTCAAAAGGATCAGCAAATAGCAATCTTTATATAAAAATTGAAAATGACAAATTGCTAATACTTGTTGTGTATGTAGATGAAATTATCTTTGGCAGCAATGAAGAACCTATGAGTCAAAGCTTTGCCTTGGTGATGCAGAAAGAATTCGAAATGTCTTTGCTTGGAGAACTGACATACTTTCTTGGATTGCAAATCCAACAAAATGAAGGCGGGATCTTCTTGTCTCAAACTAAGTATCTCAAGTAGATTTTGAAGAAATATGGCATGGAGGATGCAAAACCAGTATGTAACCCCATGGTCACAGGATGCAGCCTCAGTGCAAATGATGAATCAGCACCAGTGCATCAACCAACCTACAGGTCTATGATTGGAAGTCTACTTTATTTGAAAGGTACCCGACTAGACATCATGCATGCAGTGGGAATAGTTGGAAGATTTCAGGCAAATCCAAAGGAAACTCATCTTCAGGCAGTGAAGAGAATCTTTAAGTACCTTCAAGGAACTCAAAACTATGGCTTATGGTATCCTAGAGATACAGATCTCACACTTCATGCTTATACAGATGCAGATTGGGCCGGAAGTGTGGATGACAGGAAGAGCACAAGTGGTGGTGCATTCTTTATGGGTTCCAGATTAGTATCTTGGTTCAGTAAGGAATAGAGTTTGATTGCTTTATCTACAGCTGAAGAAGAATATGTGGTTGTTTCATCTTGCTACACTCAACTCCTTTGGATGATGCAGACCTTGCAAGATTTTCAAATCACTTGTAGACCACCTATCTCCATCTTATGTGATAATACAAGTGCAATCAGCATTTCAAAGAACATAGTGATGCATTCAAAGACCAAGGACATATCGATCAAGTATCACTTTCTGAGGGAACAAGTGCTTGAACAAAAAGTCAAGTTGGAGTATGTTCCTTCTAAGGAACAAGTTGCTGATATACTCACCAAACCATTGCCCAGGGAGACCTTTGAATACCTCAGGCAAAAGCTGGGGGTAGTTGATGCATCATCTTGTTGTTGAATCTCATCTGTTGATTGTACGCAAGGTTTATATGGGGTATACGCGTACATTTGTTGGTTTATGGATTGGTCGTAGATCGAATGGCACAGGTTTAGGGGGAGAACATATAATGCATTGTTGGCATTATGGTAGCACAGAAGGAGAACATGGATGCTGATCTGAACATCGCTGCAATATGTCTCTATCTCTTTCATGGTCATGGTGGATTATGGTTCTTCTTGAATAAATTTATGGTGGATTATGGTGGATTATGGATCTGGTCACGGGGAGCATTATCAGCAGAGCAAAGACTTAAGCATGTTCTCAGGGGGAGCATAATCCTTTGCCCTTGATGTCAAAGGGGGAGAATGATGTTGAGGATCTTGAGGTTGCCATCAAGTCCAAAGGGGGAGATTGTTAGCATTATGATTCTGGTTTGGTACTTTGGCACAGGTGTTTTACTTGATGGCAACTCACTCTAGTGGCAGATCTCAGTTCAGGCTCTCAAAATCATGGAAATTAAGATACCCACAGGTAATCCTAGAAGAAGTCATGGACTCGTAGGTACGCTGACCAATGAGTGCAGACATGCACGAAGGTGCTCCGTTCAGAAGGTGCGGACCCCAGTTTCACTCTCTCCAATGCATAAAAGTGCGTGCACATGGGAATCTTCATGAATGGTTCATGGTATTAGTCCGACAGTTTTTGATCCTATGGTTTTGGTCCGTGGTATTGCATCTAAAAGTATTGGTCCCAAGCATTGGGTTCATGGTATTGTGTAATTATTGTTTTGGACCATGGTATTGTGAAAGGCTTGCCTATAAAAAGGAAAGGAGATCACTTGGCTAGATATTTGTGAAATTTGAATATCTCAAGATCTGAAATTTTGGGTGATTGGTTTTAAAAGCTAGATATAAATCAAGGAGAAAACTTAAGGTGAATCTATTGATAAGTCGTGATCTCTCGGGCGCATGAACAGATCTGTGGATCTGACTGACTGTGGCACATTGGAGGACTGTTAATTTGGCCATAATCAGAAGTTCACAAGCGATCCAGGGCGTGTGTGCGGGGGTATGCAATTCAGAAGAAGGCGCAGTGAGGGGGTACGCAAAGCAGTGAAAGGCGTAGTGCGAGGTATGCAGCGCAGGAGAAAGTGCAGTGCGGGCGGCACGCAGTACAGAAGAAGGTGCAGTGCGAGGTACGCAGTGCAGAAGAAGGTGCAGTGTGAGTTACACAGTGCAGAAGAAGGGACACTGTGGGGGTACGCTGTCAGTCAGACAGTGAAGGTGCATGTCTGAGCAGAAGTACGCAGAGCAGAAGAATGACCAGTGCGGATCTGCACAATTTAGACTTAGAAGTGCTGTGGATGTTCGCAGGCCCCTCTTGGTGAAGTTGCGGACTTATCTTGAAACATTTGTTGACTGCATTTTATCTATTACTGCAGAGTTTTGGGTTTAGATTTCTGGTATTACTTTTCTGTTTACAACATTCTGAGATTTGGGTGATTCATTGGTTGATTGCATAAGGAGATTGCGTGATCTGCATATACTTGATGATTGTTTGATCTTCTTGGATCCAGTTTGAAAATTCATGAAACGTTGTCCTTAAAGAAGTAAAAGAGCTAAGGGGGTTGTAGCTCCCTTCCAGGAGAGACTGGAAAATTAGAGAGATTTGTAGCTCTCTGCAGGTTGCAGCCTGCGTACTGGTAAAGGACTGCACCAGTACAAAATCATTGTAAAAGAAGTTTCTAATTGAAAGAAGATAGAGAGATATTGCAGCAGGTGGTTTTCACCCACATTGGGTTTCTACCTTATATCTGGTGTTCTTTGGTGTGACTATCTGTTTTTCTTGTTTCATGCTCATTATTATATGGTACTAACATACAAGTTAATGATCAATATCTAAATATTAAATTAAGTATAAATCAGGAAGACATATTGAAAAGAATTTGATAATACTGATTCACCCCTCCCCTCTCAGTATTATTTCCAACAAATAATCCTTGGGAGTCTGTTTCCTACTTGATGCTCATAAATTCTTGTTCTAACAGTGTTTGTTCTTGTTTCCATTTTTCTTCCCAGAAGAGAGCTAGATCTCTTACTCTGATTTCGCAGAAATTGTTGTTTTTAACTAGGCTTCTATTTTCCTAGGCTTTGTTCCAGATATAAGAGCCCTTTATGTTTGTAGACATTCTTATGAGATCATATTTTGCCATAAGCTTGCATATTTATCTTTCCAGATCTTATCCCATTGAGCTTTTGGTTCTTTAACCCATCTCCACTAGAGTTTGGCTCCTAAAACTTTAATCATAGTTTCCTGATCATCTAAGCCCAAACCCCCATTCGTCTTGGGCTTATAGATTTTCTCCCAGGTCACAAGATCCCATTTCTTCCTTGTATCATCTTTGCCCAAAAGGAAGTCTCTCTGAATGTTCCTGAGCTGTTGTAAGACACCTTTGGGAGAAAGGGGGGCTGATAAAAAGAAAAGAGGGATAGATTGAAGATCTACCTTTGTGAGAATCAACCTACCAGCAAGGTCCAGAGATCTGATAGTCCATTTTTTTACTTTATCTTGCGTCTTGTTGAGCACTAGTTCCCATATACTTTTGTGCAAAGGCTTGTCTATTAGGGGAATCCCCAAATATTTTGAGGGGAGGGAATCCCTTTGAAAGCCCAAAATCCTGGAGATGCTCCTTTGAATTGCAATATTAGTATTTAAGAAAAACAATTTGATTTGGAGAGATTAAATTCCATACCTGTGGCCAAGGAAAAATCATTCAGGATTTTTTTATATGCTAATGCTTCTTTGACAGTGGGAATTCCTTGCAGCATCGTGTCATCCACAAATTGTTGGTGAGTCATTGTCTTACCATTGTCCTTTAATTGAAGTCCCTTAATATTTCCTAAGGATTTGGCTTGATTAAATGACTACCCAGTCCTTCCATCATGATGATAAATAAAAAGGGAGAGAGAGGGTCTCCCTGCCTGAGACCTCTAGAAGGAGTGAAGATCTCAGAGGGAGAGCCATTTACCAAAATGGAAAATCTAGACAAAGTTATCATAGCCATAATCCATCTGACCCAGTTGTGGTCGATCGCAAAAGCAGTAAGGGCCTTCTTGATGTAGATCTAGTTCACCTTGTCATACGCCTTGGCAATATCTAATTGCATGATCATACCCACATGCTTGTTGTCGGTTAGGGACTGAACTACCTCGTGGGCTTGAATAATATTATTTAAGATTTGTCTGCCTTCCACATAACTAGATTGTTCCCCTAAAATTAGAGAAGGAAGTAGAGGTTTGAGTCTACGAGCAAAAACATTGGATATGATCTTGTATATCACATTGCATAAAGAAATGGGTTTGTACTTGTTGGCAGTCAAGGCTGAATCTTGTCTGGCGATCAAGGAGATGAAGGAGGTGTTGAGGGCTTTCAGAATAGTCTTGTTTCTTCTAGAGTCCTCCACAATGTTCAGAATTTCCTGTTTGACAATGTTCCAGTAAGCCTTAAAAATGTCTACATTGAAACGATCGGGTCCTGGAGCTTTGCCATTCTGCATGTCTTTAATAACCTCACCGAATTCCTCTTCAGTGAAAAGTTTATTTAGGTTAAAATTATCCTCTCTTGAAACCAGCTTGGGGATATTTTTTGTAATTTTTTTGATATGTTTCTCTCTATCAGGATTGTTTTCCTTTGTGATGTTTCTGAAATGTTGTATCAACACAGCTTCGATATTCTTATGAGATGTCTGAAGCACCCCATTCTCATTTAATATCACATATATTCTATTGTGAGCTCTAGTTGCCATAGTGGATCTATGGAAAAAAATTATATTACGTTCACCTTCATTGAGCCATTCAATTCTAGATTTTTGTCTGCAAAAGACTTCTTCATGTTTACATAGGTTGTCCCATTCTTGATGGTGTTTACCATCTTGCTCACTTTTGACTTTATTAAAACCATCAGAGATTAGTGCTTGATTAATTTCGTGTAGTTCGAATTCCACTAATATTTTGTTCACAAAAATGTTGCCAGAATCCTTCTTGTTCCATTCTATGAGTCTGAGTTTTATGTGTCGAAGTCTTTTATGGAAGAGGACTATTTCAGTGCCCTAGATCTGCAAATCTTCAACCCACCATTTTTTAATGTTGCTGATGAAATTTGGATGGGAGAGCCAAATATTTTCAAACCTGAATGGTCTATTTCTGGGAGAATCAATCCCCTTGATTTCTAGTTGAATCGGCCAGTGATCAGAGCGTCCAAAGGGGAGAACTCTAGATGTTATTTGCGAGCATCACCTCCTTTGAGATCAAAAAATTGTCTAACTTAGAAGCAATATGAGCCTCACCTCCTATTTTATTATTCCAAGTAAAAAGGCCATTTTGTGTTTCTATGTCTACCAGTTTCAGATCTTCAGAGAAGGAGTGAAATCTTTCTAAGTCTTTACTTAGCAATCTGGTACTACCTTTTTTTTCCTTAAGAGATTTGATCAAGTTAAAATCTCCTCCTATGGCCCAAGATATTTCTTCATGTCTGCTTCTAAGATCTATCAGGGAGTTTAGGAATCTGAGTTTCTCATGTATTCTTTGAGGACCATAAACATTTGTGACCAGAAAGGTATCCTCAAGCCCTACTGGTTGAATAATTACTGATAAATAATTTCTTGATGCGTCTGCATCTAATATGCTGACTTTTTGGGGATTCCATAGAATGAGAATGCCTCCTACTGTGTTCTATGCTTTAACTTCAACAAACTCAAATCTATTTAGCCATTTGCTATGGATTTGTTTTAATGTCTGAATGGAGCATTTTGTTTCCTAAATGAAGATTATATTTGGTGTTGCTATTTTCATTTTATTACTTAACATTCTTTGTTTTCTTTTACAGCCTAGACCTCTGATATTCCAAGATATGAACTTCATAATTAAAGATTTGTAAAGGAGTAATTGGTTAGATATTTCATCTTACTCGAATCTATCATTAGCTTTCCGCACTCCATTAGCTCATTTTTCTTTTTCCTGCCCCTCTTCTTTCCTGGATTTCTGGTCGCTAATTGTAGAGTTGATTTCATAGTTTTCACACCTCTGTGCTCATGCTTGTGAAGTTTTTACCTTTCTCCAACTCTTTTTCCTACTTTTTCCATAAAAACAACTGTTGTATTCTGTTACATTCTTCTCGGGGTAGTGAATCTATTCCTCCTTTGGTTCCCTGCTTTAAGAATCCTTCCAAATCTAGGTTTTCCTTGTGAAGAAATTCTTGAAGTTCATGATCTTCCAGATCTATTTCACTATGAGTCATTTCATGTATGTTTCCATTTCTGTTTCACTCACTGACCTTTCTTTTTGATAGCTCATATCTTGAGTTTGTGAGTCATTTTATCCTCGTTCTTTCTCATTGGGACCTACTTCCTGAGATCAATTTTCCTTTGTGTTTTATTCATTCTCTTCCAGCACTTGGAACCTATTCTAATTGACCTTCTGCGCCTCACTATGTTGTTGCTTTAGCCCCTTTTTTCCTCCTTTTCCTCTACTAGTCACCTTCTGAAAACTTTCTGAGTCCTTCCTTGTATTGATTTTCCCTTTGTCATCTTCTTTACTGAGGGGGCAGTCTCTGAACAGGTAACCATGCTCATGGCATCTACGACATCTAAATGGGATATGCTCATAGTCCACTATCTGCACCCACTCCTCATTGAAAACTTCCATTTCCACAAATAACTGAGTGAAAGTCAATCATATAATTTTGGCTCATGTGATATCAATTTTGTTTATTTAAAATACAAATTTACAAAAAAATATCTTTAAATAATGAAATGAGATGTCATATAGTGGAAAACGTTGAAAGACCTAATTTATCTATGAGAGTGTCCAATCAATCCTTGATAGTCAAATTAGCAATAAATATTATTAATTATCTTTTTTTTTTAAGAAGTGAAAAATTATCTACAATATTTTTTTATCTCAAAAAATTTCATATCACATTAATGCACTCATATGAATGAATTTTATAGGTAAAAAGTCAATAAGTGGCTTTGTGCCTTATTGATTTTTAATATGGTATGACTGAAATTACAACCGTTAATGGATTTAAGTATACAAATTTATGAAAATTATGGATTGAAAAATCAAATATCTTATGCCACAAAATGTTCAAGTTATTCAACTTTGACACATTTCCCATTACATTGAATAGTGAATAGTGAATACTGCACATAACATTTATCAAGTAAATTATTTTAATTTATTTACAAAGAATTGCACCTTTGTTTTCAATGAGCTCTATTTCAAAACTTATATTTCACATTTATATATGAGTATTGATGCACATAAGTAATTGGAAGTCAATAAAAATAAAAACATGCCTCAATGCTCATGTAAGATGATTTCAATGGAAAATAATTAATTTAAGAACACAAATATACAGACAGATTACAAAAAGCATGTCATCGCAAAAAGAGTTCTAAATAATAATAAAAATTTATATTAATATAATTGACAATTACCATCGTAACTTTTTATCTTTATTAATAGAAATTTTTTATCTTTTCCTCAGAAAATAATAATTGACAATACCCATATATTTCAAAAACTTTAAAATCATACAATTTGATTAATAAAAAATTATGCCCAAATTGTATTGCAAAATTGGAATGTACTTGTGAAAAAATTTATAAAGGAAATTATCTCCATCCATTACAATGAAGTACATGTTCTATTGAAAATTTGAATGTACTCATGCTTCTCTTTGATATGATGAAGTGCCATAAGAAAGAGGAATAAAAACTCCATAAGTCAAGTATCTTGATCTTTTTCTGTATAGGCTTTTATCAACATGTGGTTTGATCAATATCAGATGAATTGATAAGTATTCTCTTTTATATATATTAACAATACATTTTCTTTTTTATAATTATCTCCATATTGGTACCACACATTAGTCAACCTTTTCTGAAAAAATTGTATTGTTATCCTTGCATCTAATATTGTTCGCAAATGGAAATGAGACCTTTCCCATGTGAATTTAAACTCCTCTATACCAATATTTGATTTTTCAATGAGTGACATTTAATGGCAATATTGCAAAATCATAAATTTTATAAGAAACATATTAACACTCCTAGCTAAAAGGGCATTAAAAATAGCACCTATCACCAAATTGGCAATTTGTTTCTGCTTCAATATAAAAAATTTGTTCATATTCAATTTACTATTGGAAGAAAACTACTTCCATTTAAAATATTAACATCATCTTTTGGCTTATAGTAATGCCCATCTACATCTGCATTGCAACCACATGTATGTTATTAACATATCTCCACCTCAACACTTCAATGCTTAAGGACATAAAAACCTAACAATTGAAAAATGATGTTAGTATTTATTATGAATTATTTCCATTTGTATAAAAAGGGAATTTTACAATGAGTTTATGGTAATCACATAATATAATTACAATGGCCTAATTAAAGTGAACAAACTAATCATATGTTTACTCTATACATACAACCTAATACATGTATTTAATTTGTATGGAATAAGTAAGTCTTATAGGATCACATTGACCCACCATTTAAATAATTGATTTCAAGACTTATAATGATTTTTTTAATTGCAATTGAAAAATAAAATTCCAATGGTTTCTAAGTAAACAAACTAATTATATATTAATTTCCACATGCAATATAACAAAAAACTTAAGGTTCAAAGTTGATTAATTATATGCTAATTTCTACAGTCTCTACTTTATTTGTTTTTCGTGCTTCTTACAATACAAATTCAATGCCCATTGTTGGTGCTCCATACATCCTAATATAGTTTTTCAACATATATGTAATATAAAAGTTTATAATAATGTACCTAATCATTCTTCACACTACTAATTTATAATATGTATGATGATAACTTAAACCACAATTGAAAACAAAAATGTTATCAACACAATATCTCACCAAAAATAAAGAAAATAAAGTTATTTTATTCCACTGATGACAAACCCAATCAACAATTCTTTTATTATTATTATGAAATAGAAGTGAAATTAAATTTAAAAGGGTTAAAAATATATAATAATAATCCATGATTCCATACATATAATAACATGAAATAGATACTAGTCATGTTACGATACTATTAAATTTGATTGAACATCCTTCAAAGTAGCTCACACATCTGTTGGGTTATTTAGTTTATTCAATATTCTCCATATCTCATTGATCAACTAATTATCTGCTTTATTTATTTCCATGTATGGAGGGGGAAGAATCATATTTTTTTTTTGATTTTCTTTCACTATCTCAAGTGAACAAACTAGTATAATAGTATTGGTTGCATCATATTGGGTATGTGTTTCCTACACCTTTTTCAATGGTTTAGTGTGCATACCTATTCTTGGATTGCCAATGGCCTTATGTCCCTTTTGTGGTTTACAGTCTGAATAAATCCACATAAACACAAGTGGATCTTGTAATATCTCTAAAATCAACGTTTTCAGTCTAAATAAATCCACATAAACACAAGTGGATCTTGTAATATCTCTAAAATCAACATTTTTAGAACTCTTGCTGTGTTTTGTTTCAAATTTGTTGTCCAAATTACAATTTCAAGAGATTCATTTTTGAAACAAATTTCAATTTTTAATTTTCATGTGGATGAATACAAAATATGTTTTTCTCTATTGTGTAACTTGCATCAATTCCTATTTTCTCAATATGTCCTTTATTTGTTGCTTCATCATTGATGATATGATAAAAAATGCACTTTAATTCAAAAATAAATAATATCTTTTTACTTATTCGAGCTGCAATACAATAACAAATAATCTAGTCAAATCAATTTACTCATGGTACAAAAATTACTAAAAAAACTACTCAAACAATACTCTGACCTTGAGTGTTGTTTCCACTATTTATATATGAAATAATAATATCTTTTATCATATTTATAAGTACTCGAGTAATTAAAACTTCATTTAAATACCAATAATACTTGTTATGATCAAATTACGTAATATAATATATATTCAATAGAAATTTTGGAATGATAAAAAACATTAGCAATGTCACCTTTAAAGATAAATACATAAATGATTTTGATTGTTAGTTTTGTTATTTTTATTTGTTCCTATAATACAAATATATTGTTATGGTAGTAAAAAACATTAAAATTTGAAGAATAATAAGAAAAACAAGAAGACACATTATAAGTACTTGCTATGACATTATCTTCATTATTATAACTTTGCACCTCATTGTCATATTTGTTCTCTTTACTTGTCTCTAAATTAAACATATAAAATAGTTTGAATTTTGAAAAAGAATAAAAATCATTAAATAATAAGGAAAACAAGGAGACAAATTATAAGTAACTAATATTATATTTTGTTCTTTATTATAGCTTTGTTTCTCAGTCTTTACATTATTGTCTTTGTTCTCCTTATTTGTCTCTATAACATACAATTAATATGCTATAAATTGTAACAATGATTATGTGAATTAAGAAACAAACCACAAAACATTTTAACTAACTAATATGATATACTTTGCTTCATTATATCTTTGTTTCTCATTCATTTTGATTCAGGTGCATAGATGGAGCACAAAGTCCGATGAAGACTGGACTAAAGCTTTTCATTGTGATTGGATGGCCGCATGAGATGGTACGGGAAATTTAAAATTTTTTGTAAATATTTACATTAGGATGTGAGTTCGCTTTAGAATAGGTTGGAGGAAATATTTCCTAATGTAAATGTAATTCCAGTTTCCCTTATTTTGTGAGAAGAGGAAATGGATCATCACTTGTGACACTTGGTTATCCCGTGTACTTTTCTTTTTGAAGAGGAAGAGTGTTTGAGAAAATGGGTAGTGTGCATGAGAGGGAGAAGAGATAGAGGAGAAGAGAGGAGAAGCTCCAGCGCTACGAGAAAAGGAACAGGCTTAGGGGCTTGGGTTGCACATTCCCATATGGTGTAATTGGTCATTTTAATTTATGTTGAGTTTGATTAATGATCAAATTGTTTAAATTCCTTTGTATTTTCATTTTTCTGTCTAAAACGTTAATTTTATTTCTTTAGGGTTGCACTTGTTGAGTAAATTTATAGTGACAAAATGGATGTGTTAACAAATGTCATGGTTGTATGTTTTGATGTCAAATATGTATGTGTCAAGAAATGTGGTGATTGTATGCCTTAGGAAGGGGATTTATTATTTGTTCAAATATGTTATAGAGTTGAACATATTCACCCCTATGCCTATAAAATTGTAGCTTAACATGGTTTTCATAATGGTTGTTGAAGTGTTTAGAATGTTTAATATAGAGTCGAAGGATGTGTTTAATCACAACGGGTATATGGTAATGTGGCATGTGATTTGTGAGCATTTCTGAGTTTTCATATATCTGTTCAAAATTAGGCCATGTGTTATAGTTTTTGATGTATGTGTTGAATGCATTTAAAACTATCAACTCTGTGAAGACCATAAGTTGTGCTATGTGTGGGTGGTCTGTACTAGTTTGTGTAGTGCGTGTACGATGTGTGGTGAAATTGAGTGTTAATTAAACTGTACTATACCTTATATTTTCTACTATCACTGGTGAGTTAATTACAATCGAAGTCTGCAAATGGAGGCCCAACCCTTGTGTGGTTGTTAGTGACGCTTTGCTATTTTATTTCCAAACTTGTGAAGAATATTATTTGTGCTTTAGAGTGTTAATTTTTAGTATTTATAATTAATAAAGAATTTTTATAGCAAACTTGAGTACCTTGTTGTGTGAACATTGTCAAACCCCTTTTTGTTACTAGTTTTGATTGGCGAATGTGTTAGCTTTTCAATCCCCATAGACCAAGGCGTAAGAAAATAATATTTTGTTAAGGAGTGATTCACAACTGTAGATAACTGACCTTGCAGAAGGGAAGTCGATTCAACTTATTGGAATAAGAAATAATATATTTTAATACTACCCATCAATTATTATAGAATGCGTAGGTTTTTTTCTCTCAAACTCAAAAGGAATCGTTCTCAATTACTTGGTGAAGATATATGCTACTTGATCACTAGATCCACCAAATTGAAAAGATAACAACTGTGAATGAAATGATAGTGAGTGTCAATGTTCTTTCTTTTCTTATGAAACACATAGTTCTCTAACAATGCAAGTAAATAATTGTTTTGAGTTCCACCTTCTAGATCCAACACATTTAGAATTTGATGTGCCAATGTATCAAACCTTCGAATGAGGTTCATGATTAGTGAGAGAAAATAGAGGTTGTCATCGTATACACATGTACAAGTTCATTTAAAGGCCTTATCTTCCATACTACACCATGATCT
>APFE031253433.1:2334-33685 GCA_000404065.3 Pinus taeda | reverse complement strand
ACAATGAATTGCAGCGGCGAACCCTTCACCCACATCTGTGAGTGGAAAAGACGTTCCCCCTCCTATGGCTCTTCGGGCTCATTCTTCTGGATCTTGGCAGTGGCAACAGTGGCGCTGGGATCCGCATCAATGATCTGCTTCCCTTTGCCATTCCCTTTGTCGGGTTCTGGCTCAGGGTCGGAACATGTATCTGATTCGGAAGCCTTCAACTCGGCCACCAATGACTGCTTGGTCCGACACTCACTTGTGTTATGAGTGGGACTCTTGTGGAACTCACACCACTTTCCTGTGTCCTTCTTCGGGTTCGTGGTGTTGTTCTTTTCTTGCGGCTTCGACGGGTTGTCTTGGGTCACCCCGCCTTGGCTTTGTCCTTTGGGCTTCGGATTTGCAGATCCAAAGTCTCGCTTCTTCTTTTTGAACTTTTGCTCGATTTTGACAGCGTATCGGTATGCTGTGCCGAGTGAGGAGATGTTCAAGAACTCCATCTCTTCCTGGATGTATCTGTGTAGGTAGCTGCGGTATTTGAGTACCAGATGTAGCTCAGAATTTTTGATACTCAACTGTGTTCAAAGGGTATGAAAAATGTTTGTGAACTCTGGAACATCTTGGTCTCGTCCCTGCCGTAGTGTGGTCCATTTGATGTATTTTTCCTCATAGCTTTTGACAGGGTAGTACTGCTCCTTGATGGCATCTCGGAATGAATCCCCAGTGGGTGCGGCCAAAAATAGTGAGCCTGTGCTTTCATCCTTTTGCTCGCAGTAGGTTTCCCACCAGTCGTTGACGTGGGGGGCTTCTTTGAGAAGAGCGAAAACAATCTTTTCCCGACTTGAAAATTCATGAACAGAAAAATAACCCTCTAGAAGATTTAACCTTTTATCTACCACATCTGCGTCTATTTTACCCTCGAAGATGGGGATTTCAAAATTCACTTGTACCTTAAAGGGCGTGGCGTTTCCAGAGTAGCTGCTAGAAGCCGATGTGTCACCTCTAGGTAGCCGCTGAAGGATCTGCGCAAAGCTATCCATCATCGTGTTTCTTTGCCGCTCGAGTGCTTCTTCGAGCAATATTTTGATAGGATCTCCTGCCCCCTCGTCTTTCTTCTCATCTGCCATGGGAGGCCGTCTGGATTTGCGAGGCTGGTCTTGCAAATGTTCGACCAGTTCAAGCCCTAACTCCTTATCATCCGCCTCCGTTGGGGACATGCAAAGAAAAACAGAGAAAAAGCAGACCGCTCTGTACCATTGCATCCGATTTAACAGGGACACAATAGTTACAGAGATCAACATAAATAAAGAGATGCGTGGGAAAATAATAACTTCTTTCTTAATGGAACATTATGAAATATTGCTTACAACAGAAATGGAAATAAACTAGCTAGGGCGATGGTAGCTTATCTCTGAGAAGAGATGTGGTTGCTACATGCCTCTGAACTGTTCCGAGCTGTGTTACAATGAGGCTCGAAGGCCTATTTATTGTTGAGAAACAATGGAAAGCCCTTCACATTCCAAATCCTACCCCTAGAAGATGAAACGCCAAATTGTGGGCCCCATTTTGGGTAAATTGGTACATCAATTTCCCGGGGTCGTAATGTTGGCATACGATCTCCGTTTGACGCGTATGATAGCTCATTAGAAAGATCTCTTCGAGAAATACCACTTTGGGAAGGGAAACATCGGTCCATGGACCCATGTTGCCCCCAAATTTCCCAAAAAACGCCATTTAGGTCCTCAAAACAGCTCCGGAAGTTCAGGACTCGAAAAACTGCTAAAAATAGTAAATTGTGCTACAATTACGGAAACTGAAAAACTGAAAGAGACAGTTGCGGGGGTCCAAAAGGGATAGGTGGGTGGCCACCAACATCCACCTGGATCATTCCTCCCCCCTTAGGAAGCAATGGTCCCCATTGCGTTGAGTTCCTCCATCTGCTGAACTTGTCCTGCAATCTCTGATGTGTCTAGTAATGGTGGGAAGCATGGTCGACGACGGTCCACATTGAACAGTTGGTGCAGACGAATGAATGGAGGAATGATGTGCTTCAAAGCATTGTTCCACGTAGCCTTGGTACTGGTGTAAGGACCATGTCGGAGTGGTCTGAGTTTCTGATGGGTTCTGGTAAGGCGTTCTTTCTGCAGATGTAACCAAACTTTGTCGCCCACCTGAAACTTGTGTGGTAACATGTGGATGAGGAGAAGTTGTTCCTGTGTTATGTCATGACTGTATCCCTCTGTTGCTACTGCTGCATGGAGGAGCCCTTTGCAGGGGTCATGGATGTAGCAACGATCTTCTCCTTACTTTGGGAGCGCACCATACAGATGAATTTCCTGGTTTGTGATATGAGCATGCTGCCTTTCTTAGCAGTGATCAAAGATGTCGCGGTAGGTGGGGCTACCTCTGGTATCCTGTATAATGAATTATTCAAAGAAATAATTGCAACACGAGGCCTTGACTCATACACAACATGTCGCCTCCACAAGTATGGCTGGCCTAATAATACATCACAAACATCTAGAGGTGTAACATCACACAATACCTTGTCTGTGAATGGTTTGATGCTGTAGGTAAGGTGACACTACTGGCGAACTTTGAGATCTCATCCTTCACGAAGCCACCCAATGCTATACGGTTGCTGGTGTGGTGTAGTTGGTAGGCCCAACCGCTTCATGACCTCTGCTGAAACAAGGTTCTTTTGGCTACCACTGTCAACAAGGAATTTCAGCGGCGAACCCTTCACCCACATCTGTGAGTGGAAAAGACGTTCCCCCTCCTCTGGCTCTTCGGGCTCATTCTTCTGGATCTTGGCAGTGGCAACAGTGGCGCTGGGATCCGCATCAATGATCTGCTTCCCTTTGCCATTCCCCTTGTCGGGTTCTGGCTCAGGGTCAGAACATGTATCTGATTCGGAAGCCTTTAACTCGGCCACCAATCACTGCTTGGTCCGACACTCACTTGTGCTATGAGTGGGACTCTTGTGGAAATCACACCACTTTCCTGTGTCCTTCTTCGGCTTCGTGGTGTTGTTCTTTTCTTGCGGCTTCGACGGGTTGTCTTGGGTCACCCCGCCTTGGCTTTGTCCTTTGGGCTTCGGATTTGCAGGTCCAAAGTCTCGCTTTTTCTGTTTGAACTTTTGCTCAATTTTGACAGTGTATCGGTATGCCATGCCGAGTGAAGAGATGTTCAAGAACTCCATCTCTTCCTGGATGTATCTGTGCAGGAAGTAGCGGTATTTGAGTACCAGATGTAGCTCAGAATCTTTGATACCCAACTTTGTGCACAGGGTGTGAAAAATGTTTGTGAACTCAGACACATCTTGGTCCTATCCCTGCCGCAGCGTGGTCCATCTGATGTATTTGTCCTCATAGATTTTGACAGGGTAGTACTGCTCCTTGATAGCATCTCGGAATGAATCCGAAGTGGGTGCGGCTGAAAATAGTGAGCCTGTACTTTCATCCTTCTACTCGCAGTATGTTTCCCACCAGTCCTTGACGTGGGGGGCTGCTTTGAGAAGAGCGAAAACAATCTTTTCCCGACTTGAAAATTCATGAACAGAAAAATAACCCTCTAGCACATTTAACCATTTACCTACGGCATCTGCGTCTATTTTACCCTCAAAGATGGGGATTTCAAAATTAACTTGTACCTTAAAGGGCATGGCATTTCCAGAGTAGTTGCTGGAAGCCGATGTGTCACCTCTAGGTATCCGCTGAAGGATCTGCGCAAAGCTATCCATCATCGCATTCCTTTGCCGCTCGAGGGCTTCTTCGAGCAAGATTTTGATAGGATCTCCTTCCCCCTTGTCTTTCTTCTCATCCACCACGGGAGGCCGTCTGGATTTTCGAGGCTGGTCTTGCAAAGGTTCGACCAGTCCAAGCCCTAACTCCTTATATCCCGACCTCGTTGGGGACATGCAAAGAAAAATAGAGAAAAAATAAGACCGCTCTGATACCACTGATCCAGATTTAAATAAGAACGCAATAGATTATAGAGATAACCATAAATACAGAGATGCGATAACCATAAATAAAGAGATGCAACGGAAATAATACTTCATTTCATTAATGGAAAATACTGAAATATGCTTACAACCAGAAATGGAAATAAACCAGTTAGGGCAATGGTAGCTTATCTCTGAGAAGAGATGTGGTCGCTACATGCCTCTAAACTGTTCGGAACTATGTTACAATGAGGCTCAGAGGCATATTTATTGTTGAGAAACAATGGAAAGCCCTTCACATTCCAAATCCTACCCCTAGAAGATGAAACGCCAAATTGTGGGCCCCATTTTGGGTAAATTGGTACATCAATTTCCCGTGGTCATAACTTTGGCATACGATCTCTGTTTGACGCGTATGATAGCTCGTTAGAAAGATCTCTCTGAGAACTACCACTTTGGGAAGGGCAACATCAGTCCATGGACCCATGTTTCCCCAAGATTTCCCAAAAAACGTCGTTTAGGGCCTCAAAAAGGCTCCGGAAATTCAGGACTCGAAAAACTGCTAAAAATAGTAAATTGTGCTACAATTTAGGAAACTGAAAAAGTTGAAAGACACAATTGTCGGGGTCCAAATGGGATAGGTGGGTGGCCACCAACATCCACCTAGATCATAATCCTCCAGCAATGCGTTGATCCTCTCGGTCTGCCCATCTGTCTGTGGATGGTAACTCGAACTCATCAACAATTGTCTCGATTAACTTGAACAATGTGGTCCAAAATCTTCCTATAAAATGCGGATCTCTATCTGACACAATGCTCAATGGCATCCCCCAATACTTCACTATGTTCTTAAAGAACAACTCCACAGTCCGCTCGGCTCCACAAGGCATCTTTCTAGGAACAAAGACAACATACTTGGAAAAACGATCAACCACGACCATGATCCCATTATACCCTTGAACCTCTGGTAACTGAGTGATGAAGTGCATCAAGACACTCATCCATGGCCTCTCAGGAATTGGTAAAGGCTACAACAGTCCTGCTTGTCTCTGAGTATCTGATTTGTCCTGCTGACAAATGATGCACATATGTACATACTCCTCCACATCCTCTTGCATCTTCTCCCAAAAGAATCCTCTTTCCAGCAATGCCAAAGAACGACGTTGCCCTGGATGGCCAGCCCATGGAGAATTGTGGAACTACTTCAAAAGGTGCCTCCTGAGTCCAGATGAATTTGGAACATAGAGTCGGTTTCCAAAGAACAAGAACCCGTCTCGTAGAAAGAACTTCCATGTCTTCCCCTCCTTTATCTGCTTCACTATATTCTGCGCCAAAGTATCGGTTTCAACACTTTCCTTGAGCTTATTCTGCATCTCTTTTGACATCTGAACCCGACTCCTACTCCTTGCTGCCCGGTCTTCACCTTCCAATGCTGCAAGTTGTCCCTTCCTACTAAGGGCATCTACTATCGCATTGTGTCTACCCAGTCTATACTCAATAGTCATGTCGAATTCTGCCAAGAATTCCTACCAACGAGCTTGCTTTGCAGGAAGCTTCGGTTGTGATGCAAAATAACTTGCTGCAACGTTGTCAGTCTTGACAACAAACGACTTCCCAATCAGGTAATGCCTCCACACATGAAGACAGTGGATGATCACAGTCATCTCCTTCTCATGAACCGGATACCTTTGTTCTCTATCCTGCAACTTTCGAATCTCATACGCCATTGGATGCCCATCCTGCATAAGAACCCCTTCTATGGCAAAATTTGAAGCATCAGTGCGTACTTCAAACAGTCTCTTGAAGTCACGCAACTTTAGAATCGGTGCTGTAACCATCCTCCTCTTCAAGCCATCAAATGTCTTCTGACATTTATCCATCCAACACCACCTCTTGTCTTTCTTCAATAGGTCTATCAGTGCCAATGTCACCTTGGAGTACCCCTCTACAAACTTCCGTTGGTAGTTGATCATGCCCAAGAACACCCTCATCTCATGGACATTCTTCAGTTCAACCCAGTACTCGATCGCCTTCACTCTGTTCAGCTCCATTCGTATGTGTCCTTGACCAACAATATTTCCAAGGAATGAAATCTCGGTGTAAGAGAACACACACTTAGACTTCTTCAAGAACAACTAATTTGCCCTCAGTGCCTCAAACACCATCTCCAAGCACTTCTTATGATCCTCCATGTTTTCACTGTACACAACTATATCGTCCAAGTACACTACTATGAACGAGTCCAAGTATGGTTGTAGGAAATCATTCATCAAAGTGAAAAACGTAGCAGGAGCATTGCACGACCCGAATGGCATAACAAGGAATTCAAAGCTACCATACCTTTTTACTATCGCAATCTTCTTCTCGTCTCCTTCATCTATCTGCACTTGATAATACCCATGCCTCAAGTCCAGGTTGGAAAACACTCAGGCTTTTGCAAGCTTGTCAAAGCAATCAACAACCAATGGAAAAGGATACCTGTTCCTTACCATCTGCTTGTTCAATGCATGGTAATCATAGCACATTCGTAGCTCATTCGAATCCTTCTTCCACTAGAACAATACCGGAGCTCCATAAGGGGACCTTGAAGGTCTAATGAAACCTGCATCAGCTAACTCCTTTAGCTGTCGTTTCAATTCCTCCAACTCAGGCCCTGAAAATCGATAAGGTGCTTTAGCTGGGGGTTGCTTCCCTAGTTCAAGCTCAGTGCTATGGTCCACTGTATGCCTTGGTGGAAGTTTCTTCAGAAGCTCATCATGCATCAAATCCACGTATTTGGTCAGCACGTCAGAAATCTCGGGTGGAACAGGCATCCCCACTCCATCACCTTCGACTCCCTTGAACATCACCGCATATGTCTCCATATCTGATTCCTTCATAGCCTTATC
Source organism: Pinus taeda (assembly GCA_000404065.3). Classification (NCBI taxonomy): domain Eukaryota; kingdom Viridiplantae; phylum Streptophyta; class Pinopsida; order Pinales; family Pinaceae; genus Pinus; species Pinus taeda. Next base: position 26,866 of record APFE031253433.1, on the reverse strand, counting down.
CAAACTCAGTGCAGAAACATGCTGCACCTTCACCTCCCTCCTTTTCCTATGAGTGGGCAAAGTCCATGTTTGTGACTGTCCAACTAGCACCACCTCATCACAGAAGGGGACAACAATAGCCCTGTTGCCCTTCAAGAAATCTTGTCTGAGTATCACATCAAAGTCGTTCATCTCCATCACCGTGAAGTCCAATTGACCCTTCCAGGCTTTTATCTACATAGGAACTTCATGTGCTAAACCCACCACTTTAGCTCTAGATTTCACTTCCTTGACTTCCATATTCGATGGGAAGAACATCAGCCCAACCTCTTTTTCCAACCGTGTCATCATGAAGTTATGAGTGGCCCCCGTGTCCATGAGAGCTTGAATGGTCTTTCCATGAACCATCAAGTCCATGAAACCCAGACTGTTCATCCATGATTTCTCCATAACTTTTCCCTGCATACATGTCTGTTCTCTACATTCATCATTAAGAAATGACTTCACTTCCTGTGAACTTGCTCTGATACCACCTGTCATGCCCCCAATTCGTTTTTCATTAAATTGGCCGGGTGCGGCACTGCCTAAGTAGTTAACATTTTGCATTGTTAGCTTACTTTAAAAACTACGCCTTCAACATTCATTATAAACATGAATAACATCATAATGTGTGGAAACCATTATAATAAGACATGATAAGGCAACAGCTTGAACAAAATCATATGCAAGAGAAATTCTTTTATTATATATATGAATATTTTGTACAATGGCCAGGAGCTTGGCTCCACCGGTGTTTATACCCGGGTTGGGCGCCCAACCGTGCAAGAGCGCATGGTGGTCTTGCCACAACACCAACCGAAATACAACATACAACCAAACATGAGTTTTCCTTTTCCCAAATGGGTGGGCGCACCCATGCACAACCCACACCAACCTCAATCCAAAACTCTTCTTTTTTCGGCGGGCGGGCGCCTTAAAACGCCCTCCACTCGCACCTTCGATCGCCTTCACAAACTTCATGCAGCCCGTGTCCTTTGCCCGGTAGGTGGGCGCATTCCTTGCACCTTTGCTGCAGCTCTACACCTTTTGCGCACTTCTTGTCCTGCGATAGAAGATGAGCGATGTTCGATGGCCAAAATGACCAATCCATCACATAATTTATAAGCCTCCTTCATGTGGAGGTCGCGCCCATGGCCGACCCCTCCACAAGCTCCCAGCCGATGCGTCCACAAACAATAACAAGGTCGGCTCACCCCTTTGTTCGCCATCGCACCTTGGTCGGCTCATTCACAAGTCTCCCCTTGACTTGCCCTATAAACCCACGAGCACCACTCTATCTGCACATGTGCCTTGCCTTTGGTCGCTCGTGGTTGTTCTTCATGACTTAGTCGATTTTGTGGAGTGGGTGGAGCGCACGCCCGGTTGGTGACAACCGTAGGGCGTTACAAGGGGGGTTCGATAAAAGAAGTAGTCTAACAAGGTGGAGAAATTGCCCAGTTTCTATCGCTGCCCAAAAAAATGTCTAGCTCTAGCCCTCGGTAATTCCTCTGCCCTCCACCACCCTCTGCGAGCTCCACCACCCTCCACCACCTTTCCTCATTAAATTCTTGATTTGATCGAATCGGAGCTGGTTTGACAGAATTCGTTCCACGAAGAGTTCATGTGCATTCCAATTCGAAATTTTGCAAACCGCGGGTTGCTACCCTAACCAACTTGACACGGCCCCTGCAGCTCACTCACTCCCGGGCTCGACTCGGCGCCTGCAGCTCACCAGAAAACTCACTCTTGAGCTCTATAACTCATCACAGAGGCGACATGACCTTCAGGTTCATTCATCAAATTTATTTTTTAAAAAATTCTGAAATATGGCTTATGGGTTATTTTTTCTCTACATAGTTCCTTCCATGGATGAATATAAAGCTACTCTATATATGTATCTTCTGAATTATCCGCAATTGTTAAATATTTTCCAGTGGGCTTAAAGTTTAACTAGATTTTGAACTTCTTTAGGAAAATACATCTGAAAGTAAAAGGGTCCTTCAGTGCCGTTATTCTCTATAAACGTTGCAAAATCTTTAATTTCAGAGTGATTCTAGGTCCGCGAAACTGAGGGAAACAAACAAACAAACTACACCACACAAATGCAATGTTGAAGCTGATGCCTGAGATGAATTCCCTCCTCACACGCCATGACTTGATGCTACGGCTGCCCACAAAATAGAAATTCTCACACAAAGAAGCGAAATCCTTTGAGTAGAGTGGGAATCAACCCCAATCCATAAAGGTACTGAGACAAATCACATAGTTGTCAGGGTGATGTGCAACAACCCTTAGCAGCCAACAAGATATCATGCATTCCCATGGTAAAGGACCCCCAGAACTAGATAAACCCCCTGAGGCTCCATGCTGACTCTTGAAGCACAATGACTCCATATTTTCCCCCACTCTGACTACTGAAATTAGATCTCCAACCTGCTAGATCATCCTCCATACAAAACTGTTGTATTTCATGGGAACCATGTTGATTTAAGTGTTGTACTTGTGCCGAGTTGGCCTCTAAGAAAGTGAGGCCTTGAGTCAAAGGATGATATTAATTTTTCATATATAGCGCTACAATCTTGATTAGGATCTTGTTGATCGGAATGCATCCTCATACAACACCGTACTGAATGTTTTTTAGTTGTTCTGGTGCCATAAACAAACCGTAAGATTGGTTTATTAATTTCTAAGCTAAGTTTGCTCAAGGAGCTAGCTGTCTTAGCTTCTAAATCAAGCCTGCTTAAGTAACAAGCTATATTTTCATGAACATGACCTTAGCATAATTTATAAGCAATCTCTTAGACGCGCATTCAAATTTACCACAACTTGTACAACTTACACACCCTGTCCTTGTTCAAAAATTCAGTGACTGGTCACCTTCAAGCAAGATGCATCTAGAGTTCTCATGCTATGATCTGGGAAGGTGATAACCTCTAGCACACAACTAACCCACGTTCTGGAATAATTTCGTACTTTTGCAGTCATTTTTTAGACATTGATAATTGTTTCTTATCTTATCTTTATCCATCTATATCATGTGTGTATAAGCAATCCATAGTATTTTCTCCATGCCATAACTCAAGAGGTAGGGAATTCTCTCAGGTTGCACATGACAATGTACATCTAGGTGAGATTATAAAGACAAAAATATGAGAAACTAGACTTTATAAATACATAATCAAAGGCATTTAATAGAAATCCAAACAACACGACATATGTTGGAAGTCATCAAACCTTGTTTCTCATAATCTGATTCTCAAAATATTTTAAGACGTGTTGTTAGTAGATTGTTATGTTATTTTGAAAATGCCCTCTTCATGATTTGTTGATGTTCACTGAACGATGTTCTATCCTTTTATTCTTGTGATAAAGTGTTAACTGTCTTGTAGACTACTCCTTGATTGTGATCCTGAATTTTGCAGGCATAGGAACTCCTTCCAGAAAGGGAAAAGACAAATGGAAACATGGATTCTGCGAGAGAGCTAAGAGATGACTAGATAGCAAAAGCCCTGAAGGTGCTTGAATGCTCTTTGAAGAGACAAATGGAATCAAGGTAGGATGCAAGAAACAAGTAGATTCAGGCATGATATTGGAGCTTTAGTTGTGTGGTTTGAATCCAATTTTTTGGGGAATTGTTTATATTTTTTCACCTAGTCCTGATCATTTACTTGTCGTATCACCTAAGGTTGGTGTTATTTGAGGTATACAAGAATAATCTTTAAGAGACTGGTAAAATGTTTCACAATGTATGCCAAGAAGGGACACATATTTTTGTTGATTAAAGTGAACAGATTTGAGCTGAGGAAACTTTTAAGGCTGTTGACTTATGCACTGTATTAGATTCGCTACTCCTTGCTTTGAGCTATTATGCTCTCTAGCCTCTAGTGTGCCTCTTTTATTGTTGCAGTGGTTAATTCTATTCACTCAAAAAGCTATGATTTGTAAAAATTTGAACTCAGATCAAGAAGCAACTATATATATATATGGCCATAGTAAAGTTTTCCTGTTTATGATTTTTTTGTGTAAATTCCCATAATAAAAAAATATGTTATAATTGTTCCTAACAGAGTAGTAAAAAATGTGATCTTAAAGTGCCATGATGTGACTGTGTATCAATTAAAGTAGATGAAATAGATATCATTAGTAACCCAAATGATAAGCATGTTCCATGTTTTCAGTAAAATTAAAATGATATTGAAGGGTAGCTTGAAAGAGACCTTAGATGAAGGAAATCAAAGCAACAAAATTTTGCGGCAAAGGATTACTCTATTAGAGTACACATAGCTGGTAATATTTATCACAGAGTCTGATTTGGTAGGACCCTAAATTGGGAGCATTTGATTTCTCCTAAGAACTTTACTACCACATTAAATCTATTATACTTTGTTCGCAATCTGAATTGTCAAAAATTGCACAACAACAAACTGAAATACAATAAATTTTACACAATAATTCAATTATGTGATCCAAGACAAACAATACGGAAACCCTCTGAAGAAAAGCATAGGCCACACATCAGTTACAAGCTGATGTGTTTTCAACATAAATTGTGCAAGATCATTTACCATGTCAAACGTTTTGGAGCAGTTTGTCTGGAAATTGCAACATATATAATGATTTTTGTTCGACATCGATGCTCAAAGCAAAAATGATAGTTCTGTGGGATAACATCCCAAACCTTTTCCTTTCTTTTAGAAGCATATTATCCCTTGCAATCGTAGACATATTAGCATACACAAGTTCAAAATAATTATATCATTATCATTGTTTACCTAGTGTAAGCCATCTTTACAAAGAGTTGCAGAGTTGCATTTTCTAGGCTCACAAGTTCCTTGTTCACTCACAAATCCATGGTTCTCATCCATCATTAATGTTGATTTAGGATATGTTCTCGTGTTGTTTTGATTCTCAGGCTTCAACTATCTTCCAACAGTTGACTTAATTGCACACTTCCATCTCTTTCCAAATCCTTTGCTCACAAAGAAAGTGCACTAATTATCAATAGTTTAATTTTTAAATTATTGCAGTAAAGGAATTAAAATTTTCATAATTTCAAACCAAATTCATGATTCCATTTGAGGTATTGGATGCCATATAACTTTGCTCATACGCAAGATTGTTTTCTTAATTATTCTCATTAGCATCTTCAAGACAATAATTAAGTAGAAGAATAATGGTAGCTTAAAGACCCTATTGTGGACTTGAAAGCAATTGTATTTTAATAAGACATCACGTTGGACCATAAACTAAATAGTGTCTCACAAAATATTAAAGACAACCAAAAATATAAGTGCTATAGGTAATGAAGACCTTATGTTTAAGGCTTAATGATCAATGTGTGATCTAAATATTTCAAACAAAGATTCGGTCAACAAACAAGCTTGTATCATGGTAATAAATTATAATCACATGGAGTACTGCTTAAGTAATATACTTCAGTCAGCAACATTCCCACTGGAAATAGTTAGCGATAGTCTTGATCCATTATGATGTTTTTCCCACTAGCAATATTCCTTGAAATTATCTACAAATTCAAAAGGATGATTCACTTTGCAGGAATCTAGAAGTTTTTTCTATAGTTTTTCTCCAATATGGTCTTGAGTATAAGCTCAATCCTTAAGGAAAAAGTTGTTCATGATCTAGGAATGGTGACAAATTATTTGCTCATACACAAGATTGTTGTCTTAATTATTCTCATTAGTATCTTCAAGACAATAATTAAGTAGAGGAATAATGGTGGCTTAAAGACCCTATTGTGGACTTGAAAGCAATTGTATTTTAATAAGACATCACGCTGGACCATAAACTAAATAGTGCCTTACAAAATATTAAAAACAACCAAAAATATAAGTGTTATAGGTAATGAATACCTTATGTTTAAGGCTTAATGATCAATGTGTGATCTAAATATTCCAAACAAAGATTTGGTCAACAAACAAGCTTGTATTACAGTAATAAATTATAATCACATGGAGTACTGCTTAAGTAATATACTTCAGTCAACAACATTCCCACTGGCAACGGTTAGCAATAGTCTTCATCCATTATGATGTTTTTCCCACTGGCAACATTCCTTGAAGTTATCTACAAATTCAAAAGGATGATTTGCTTTGCAGGAATCCAAAGGTTTTTTCTATAGTTTTTCTCCAATATGGTCTTGAGTATAAGCTCAATCCTCAAGGCAGAAGCTATTCCTGATCTAGGAATGGTGACAAATGCTTTGCTTTGTTTGTATTGTCTCTTTTCCTCCTCTAGTTTTATTTGAGGAAATCCCTTGTCTAAACAGTGTGTAGGCTAGGGTTTGGTTGAAGGATTATGTGATTCTATTCCTTCCATCAATGATCAACTTATCAAATCTTGAAAACTCTTTTATCCCCTTATAATCATTGAACTACCACTTGTTGACCTTATTCTGATTATGCAATCCTACTCTCGTGAAAGTCTCTCAATTCTTGGAGTCTAAAAAGTATTCTCCTTCAGGGTGTGCTCTGTTTTCTCCAAGTTCTAATGTGTTTTTGTGATAGAGGAGTGTATATGGGTAGGTATCTATTGAGTCTCGAAGGTCTTTATTGACTTATCAAAGCAATATTTATGGGGCTAGGTTTAGTCTTTTAGGTGCTGTTAGATATTGATTTTTGAATTTTGTGTGACATTTTCAATTTTGTTACAATCATCTGTGAGAGCATAAGGCAACATTTAACATCTAGTTTATTGGGTTATCCATTGCTTGAATTATTTCTTTGAGTTTAGTCGGAAAAAAGATCATTGTCATGGAGAAAAAATAACATTAGATTGAGAAGGACTTTCTTTGTTTGTAGCACCCTCCATTTCAGGATTAATTGCTCTTCATCAATTATGCATACAACACTTAAATCAAATCCCTCAGGAAATAGACAATTCATTGTTATAAAAACAAAAGTGAATTGAGTGGTTATGGTCTTTGTGTTATGCATACAGCATTTAAATCAAATCCCTCAGGTAATAGACCATCCAGTGCTATAAAAACAAGAGAGAAGTGAGTGGTTATGGTCTTTGTGTAGCCTCCATCACCTCTCCAGTAGTTATCTAAGACAACTGTAACGTTGTAACATTGCAATGAATTGGATAGATATATAATTGGTTGCCATGTATTACATACCTTTCTGCTAATTACTTTTTTCCACTTGAAAAGCATGGTTCTTTAACCCAGTGAAGATATGCTGTAAAAAATCCAAAATTCTCCTAAGAATTGCTATCCAAATTCTATATTGATTTGCGATAGATTGTGGGTACAGAGTTATGTTGGAGATAATCATCATTAGTGCTAGTATGCCAAACAACAAAAGTTGTTCATGGCAATTCTTCAATGACATAATGTACATGTAATTGAATACTCTATCATAAACGCAGTGTATTGAATCGTCATCTCCAACACCAAATAGTGTCAAAAAAACAATTATGTCAAAAGGCCTTGAATGGTATAACTTCATCTGCTTTGACTCTCCCCAAATTGGTGACTCCCCCCAAATTGTGCAAGGCACATAGTGCTCACCATGTAATCCACCATGTAGAGGTTGCCTAATGATTAATAAGTGGAACTCTACATGGCCCGTGGTTGTCAACCAATGCACCACACATGCATGACATGCCTCGTGGATATGAGGCATGATGATGCATGAACCCACTTGACTTTAGTGATCCACATATCTAGAAAGATCCAAAGCGAGTTATGCTGGAAGGCCCAGTGTGATGGCACATTGCAGGATCAACGCCATGTTTTATTACTTAATGGAATGGGAGATCGATTCTTGTGATATCCACAGGGGAAGGTGTCCAACCATTCTTGTGATGCAATATGGGTGTTTAAGGCTTATATATACTTCAAAACACCATCACAAGGGGCATGGTCTGGCAGTACTTCAACCTGAAATCATGCAAAGGTCCACTTACTGCCTCTGCGCGGTGGTTTTTCACATCTTTCAAAGCACAATCCGTCCAAATTTTGAGGCTTTGAATAGAACAACCCCATTGGCATTGCATGTGCTCACACTATTTTGGGTAGATAATACATCTGCCCAAACTGTTTTGGGTAGATAATAGGGTGGTTAATACTCACCATGTGAACATAGGGATTATTTTTCGAGTACTTTTTTTCTGATACTATTTTATGGAAAATATATTGACTTTATCAAAGATTATTTGCCAGGCCAAATTTGCACCCATCTAAGGGGAGGGGAGGGGAGGCATGCAATTTCACTTACTGCCTTTGCACGCATAGGTTTTTCACATCTTTCAAAGCATAATTTGTCCAAATTCTCAGGTTTTGAATAGAACAACCTCACTGGCATTGCATCTACTCACACTATTTTGGGTAGATAATACATTTGCCCACACTATTTTGGGTAGATAATAGGGTAGATAATACTCACCATGTGAACATAAGGATTATTTTTGGAGTACTTTTTTTCGACATTATTTTATGGAAAATATACTGACTTTATCAAAGATTATTTTCCATGTTGAATTTTCACCCATCTAAGGGGAGGGGAGGCATGCAATTTCAACCTCGATTGTTGCAAATTTTACATGTTGGATAGTCCTTGCCAAGATGTTTATCTTAAAAAAATGTTATTTAAAAAAAACAACAAGAATTCAATCTCAAGGTTTTCAATCTCAATTGCTTTGTGACTATGCAAATTGTGACTTTTCCAAGAAATTTATCCGAAAAATGAATGGTATTTACCAAACAAAACAACCATCCAATGCATCACACCATTGGTAATGTTCAATGTAAATTGTGCAACTCAAATGATTTATGGTTTAGTATTAGTGTAGATACCATCCACTCATAGCATCATACCATTGGTAATGTTCAATGTAAATTGTGCAACTCAATTTATTTCAAATAAACCAGAGAGAATTTACAGCAATCAATTCTATTCCATCTGCTTCTATGTAAAATGAGAACCATCAATATTTCCACATCTCAGCGGCCAGAATAGCTACCTTACTATTCCAATTGTTACATTTATTTTTTTAAGGTTAGAAGAACATTACATTTAACATGTGTTCACATTGTTTAGTGAAAAAGGATTTAGAAACAAAATCCTCCTTCACAACCATTGACTGAACAAAAAAGATTTAGAAACATTGGTGGGAAATTTCCCATTCCAAAATATTGTATGAGATAATTTAATTAGGCCAAAATTACATAAATGAAAAAAACATTTATATTAATAAATTTCCATACTATGCATGAAATATTTTAACTCCTATGAATTTTAACCTTTTAGTTGGGTTAACATACATGTTCAAGGAAATATTCTAGCAAGATTGTGCAATCAAATTCCTCAATCTATTCAGTATAAAATTCATAAAGAAGAAAACTTTACTATGGCCATATATATAATATATATATATATATAGTTGCTTCTTGATCTGAGTTCAAATTTTTACAAATCATAACTTTTTGAGTGAATAGAATTAACCACTGCGACAGTAAAAGAGGCACACCAGAGGCTAGAGAGCATAATAGCTCAAAGAAAGGAGTAGCGAATCCAATACAGTGCATAAGTCAATAGCTTTAAAAGTTTCCTCGGCTCAAATCTATCCACTTCAATCAACAAAAATATGTGTCCCTTCTTGGCATACATTGTGAAACCTTTTACTAGTCTCTTAAAGATTATTCTTGTAGACCTCAAATAACACCAACCTTAGGTGATGCGACAAGTAAATGATCAGGACTAGGGGCAAAAATAGAAACAATTCCCCAAAAAATTGGATCCAAACCACACAACTAAAGCTCTAATATCATGCCTGAATCTACTTGTATCTTGCATCCTACCCTGATTCCATTTCTCTCTTCAAAGAGCATTCAATCACCTTCATGGCTTTTGCTATTTAGTCATCTCTTAGCTCTCTTGCAGAATGCATGTTTCCATTTGTCTTTGCCCTTTCTGGAAGGAGTTCCTATGCATGCAAAATTCAGGATCACAGTCAAGGAGTAGTCTACAAGACAGTTAACACTTTATCACAAGCATAAAAGGACAGAACATCGTTCAATGAACATCAACAAATCATGAAGAGGGCATGTTTAAAATAACATAACAGTCTACTAACAACATGTCTTAAAATCTTTTGAGAATCAGATTATGAGAAAAAGGGTTTGATGACTTCCAACATATGTCATGTTGTTTGGATTTTTGTTAAATGCCTTTGATTATGTATTTATAAAGTCTAGTTTGTCATATTTTTGTCTTTATTATCTCATTTAGATGTACATTGTCATGTCCAACCTGAGAGAATTCCCTACCTATTGAGTTATGACATGGAGAAAATACGATGGATTTATTATACACACATGATATATATGGATAAATATAAGATAAGAAAAAATTATGAATGTCTAAAAAAATGACTGCAAAAGTAGGAAATTATTCCAGAACGTGGTTTAGTTGTGTGCTAGAGGTTAACACCTTCCCATATCATAGCATGAGAACTCTAGATGCATCTTGCTTGAAGGTGACCAGTCACTGAATTTTTGAACAAGGATGGGGTGTGTAAGTTGTACAAGTTGTGGTAAATTGGAATGCGTGTCTAAGAGATTTCTTATAAATTATCCTAAGGTCATGTTCATCAAAAGATAGCTTGTTACTTAAGCAGGTTTGACTTAGAAGCTAAGACAGCTAGCTTCTTGAGCATACTTAGCTTAGAAATTAAGAAACCAATCTTACGGTTTGTTTATGGCACCAGAACAACTAAAAAACATTCAATATGGTGTTGTATGAGGATGCATTTCGATCAGCAATCAATACTGTAGTGCTATATATGACAAATTAATATTAGCCTTTGACTCAAGGCAGAACTTTCTTAGAGGCCAACTCGACACAAATTCGGCACTTAAATCAACATGGTTCCCATGAAATATAGTAGTTTTGTAAGGAGAATGATCTAGCAGGTTGGAGATCTAATTGCAGCAGTCAGAGTGGGGGCAAATATGTGGTCATTATGCTTCAAGGGTCAGCATGGAGTCTCAGGGGGTTTATCTAGTTCTGGGGGTCCTTTACCATGGGAATGCATGATATCTTGTTGGTTGCTAAGGGTTGCTGCACATCACCCTGACGACTATGTGATTTCTCTCATTACCTTTATGCCCTGGGGTCGATTCCCACTCTACTCAAAGGATTTCTACTTTGTGTGTGAGAATTTCTATTTTGTGGGCAGCCATAGCATCAAGTCATGGCGTGTGAGGAGGGAATTCATCTTAGGCATCAAATTCAACATTGTGTTTGCGTGGTGCAGTTTGTTTGTTTGTTTCCCTCGGTTTCGCAGACCCAGAATCACTCTGAAATTAAATATTTTGTGGCATTTAGAGAGAATAATGACATTGAAGGACCCTTTTACTTTCAGATGTATTTTCCTAAAGAAGTTCAAGCTCTGGTTCAACGTTAAGCCCACTGGAAAAGCTTTAACAATGGAAGATAATTCAGAAGATATAGATACAGAGTAGCTTTCTATTCATCCATGGAAGGAACTATGCGGACGAAAAATAACCCATAAGCCATATTTTAGAATTGTTGAAAAAATAAATTCAATGAATGAATCTGAAGGTCACGTCGCCTGGGTGGTGAGCTGCAGAGTCCGAGAGTGAGCTTTATGGTGAGCTGTAGGCACCGAGTCAAGCCTGGGAGTGAGTGAGCTGCAGGAGCTAAGTCGAGTTGGTTAGGGGAGCAACCTGCGGTTTGCAAAATTTTGAATTGGAATGCGCATTAACTCTTCGCGATGCGAATTATGTCAGACCAACTTTGATTCGATCAAATCAGGAATTTAATGTGGGAAGGTGGCAGAGCTCGCGGAGGGTGGCGGAGGGTGGAGGAGGGTGGAGGAATTGCTGTCGGCTAGATCCGGATGTTTTTCTGGGCGGCGACAGAAACCAGGCAATTCCTCCGCCTTGTTAGACTACTCCTTCGATAAAATGTCAGGGTGACATCTGTAAAGGAGGGTAAGAGTGAAAACGGACCCCCCATTGGTTAAATATCGGAGGGGTTGGGGTCGAAACATATTTATAACCCTTCATTTTAATATGCACACATCTCGAGGCCTTTAACATTGGGGGAATTAATGCATGAGTGCATAGGATTTGACTTTTGGATTTTGGTGACATGTAATGAATTAAAAAATTCATGGTTTTTAGAGTTTGATTTATTCATTTATTTTTTGAATTAATTTTAATACTTCAAAATAAATGATTTCTCACTTATGCCTTCTTCTTTGCTTTTTAGTGGAGACTTCAACTTTTTGTTGCCTTTGATCCGAATGTCCATTTGAAGCACCAGATATATCATTAGAAATCTGCTCGTGAGCACTTTTTGATGGAAACACCTACAAAATGATCAAATCCAACCATTCCTATACAAAACACCTCCCTGGTATTCATACTTGGCTTCTTCCTAGAAACATTTTGAAGGGTGAAATATTATTTACTACATTTCAAAAAATAATTATCAGTAATAATAAAAGAATCCTATAAAAATTTATAGGACCCTAACAATATGCATTGCTATTGTTGTTTTATATTATATAACTTGATGATTATGTTATATGTTGTTGATGAGCATGATAGGTTAACGTGTTTTTGTTAAATGATAGTTAGCTTGATGATTAGGGTTATTACATTAATATCTTGATGTTATTTGTATGATGCTAAATTGGATTGGCATATATAGATGGTTAGGGTTATGACACTCATGTATGAGCCAACATATTTGTGATATGGTGTTGTACTAATCTAGATTGACTTGACATATGTGTGAATGATAATTGTGTATGAGTTATGATGTAAACATGCTAGCTAGTGACTATTTGGATATGATGATATTATTTATGTTTGGATTAATATATGGCGAAGATATGTCATGCTAATATGGATTGATTGTGCAAACAAGACTTCCTTCCCTGATATACATTAAGGTATGAATTTTCTTACCTCATATAGTTGGTGCTTGACTGTTTCATTATGACATCTATTTGGTGTTTGAGTGTTTGGTGTCTAGTTCATTTATTTAACATGGTATGTTTGCAAGTTGGTTGAATTTTTGATGAATTTCATAATATGAGTATGTGCTCAAATGATCTTGTTTTAAGATGATTGTACTAACACATAGGTGTTGAGAAAAGTGATATGTACTTGAATTTAGTTGATAGTTGTAGCATTATGTGTAATGACTATGAGTTGACTATGGGTTATGACATGATTGTTAGTCTTGATAAAGGTTGATCTCAAATTGATAGGTATGATTGTCTTAATATTTGGAACATGTGGTTGACATGTGTGAGAAATTTCAGGAAACATGCTTGGTATTATCATGAAAAGGTAATAGGTAATGTGCTTATATAACTAACAGTTAGGTGATGTGACAGTACAAGTGTTATGCTCTTGACCTGCGAGAAGATGCTAGAATACAAAATATACGAAGAAATACAACCCAGAACACAAAACAAAATGAGAAAAAACAACAAGTATTTTATTATTTAGAGATGAAAGCAATGTTCACTTTCCTCTTCGAGGGGGAAACCTCCAACAGAGCAGAGCTCGATTAGAAAATAAGACACGATGCTCCTCAATGGGGAGTCTCTATCCTCTGTATAGGATTCATACATGCAATACCATGGTCCATTTGCAACTAATTGTGGTCCCTTTATTTAAATGCGGGTCAACGACTTACAATTATTAATATGGGATTTATTGACTCTTTAACTAACTATAACTATGAATTGACCCCATTACATAAATAAAGGGGTTAGGGTTGGACCTTAACATGCCCTCCCCCATAAAAAACAACCTTGTCCTCAAGGATGAAGCTGCAGGAACTACTAAAGAATAGTGGTTGGTTCCCATGTCGCATCTTCTGGAGAGGTGTATTTCCACTTGACGAGGACTTCCTTGATTGTGCAGCCACACAGATGTCATTCTCGTGTGTCAAGGACCTGTTCAGGTTGGAGCTAGAGTGAACCTTCTTCATCCAATTCCGGTAGACTGGTTTGAATTATGTAATTCTTCCCCACCACTTTCTTGAGGCATGATACATGGAAGACGAGATGGTTTTTTGTAGTTGGTGGAAAGGCTAGCTTGTAGGCTACTTCTCCAATGCGTTGAAGTATTTGATAAGGTCCGTAGAATTTTGGAGATAATTTCTGACAACCCTTGTCTTTGAGTGATGTTTGCTTGTATGGTTGCAGCCTCAAGAATACCTGATCCCCTTCTTGAAATGTGCACCCTGAATGATGTTGGTCAGCCTGTTGCTTCATGCAATTCTGAGCTTGATGGAGATTATCTTTGAGAAGGTTAGCATAGTTGCACAGTTCTGTAGGAGTTGATCCACTGCTTGCACCATCGAGCATAGGGATATAAGAAGTAGGTGAAGGTGGGAGTTGACCATACACTACTTCATATGGAGTCATATTGGTAGTAGCATGATAGTTAGTATTATACCACCATTGAGCTAGAGGTAACCACTATACCCATTGATGTTTCTTTTTTGAAGTGAAGCACTTTAGGTAGGTATCCAAACATTTGTTGACCACTTCAATTTGACCATCGGCTTGGGGATGATAGGAAGTACTTAGTTGGAGTTGGGTGCCTTCTAGCTTGAAAATTTCTTTCTAAAATTTACTGGTGAAGGTCGGGTCACGATCAGACACAATGGAAGTGGGCATGCCATGCAGTTTGAAGATCTGGTACATGAAAGCTTGAGCCAAAAATGTGGGGGTAAATAGGTGGGGTAGGGTGAAAAAATGAGCATATTTAGAAAGTATGTCTACACCCACCATGATGACTGACTTGTTGCCTAACTTCTGAAGACCAATAATGAAATCCATAGAAACATCTATCCAGATTGAGGTAGGGATGGGTAATGATTGTAAGGTGCTTGGGAGCTTGACTGTTTCTCCTTTATGGCATTGGCACACATCACATTCAACTACAAAATAAGAATGTCAGTTTTCATGCCTATCCAAAAGAAGAAACTACGAGTGTAGGCATAAGTCTTCTGAAATACTGCATGGCCTACAATGGGAGATGAGTGCAATTCTGCCAAAATGCATGTTTTGAGGATAGATGTAGGCGATATCACTGCTCTATCCTTGTAGCAAAGAATATCATCCTTCCAAGAGTATCCCACTGTGGAATTAGGATCTTCTCTCAAGTTATTAATGATTTGGGAGAGAGAGGGATGTGAAAATCGTTCCTTGCGGGCTTCTTCAATCCAATCTAGAATGGGGAGAGAGATTGATAACAGGGTGTTGTCATCCTCAAATTGGCATGATAAAGCATCCACTACTACATTTTCACACCCTTTCTTGTAAATTATCTCATAATCATATCCCAACATTTTGGCCAACCATTTATTTTGCTGGGGCAAGGATAGACGTTGCTACAAAAAATATTTGAGGCTTTGATGGTTTGTGCGGATTTGGAAACGTTGCCCCAATAAGTATGGTCGCCAAGTGTCTACTGCATGTAATATGGCCATCATCTCCTTCTCATAGGTAGATTGTCCTAGATCTTTCCCACTTAGTTGTTGGTTGGTGAAATCCAAGGGTCGACCTTCCTACATTAAAAAAACCACAATACCAATACTCGAAGCGTCACATTCAATCACAAAAGATTTGGTGAAGTCGGGTAGTGCTAATACGAGAGTGGAACACATGGCCTGTTTGAGATCCATAAATGTCTGTTGTGCTTCATCAGTCTAGAGGAATGAATTTTTATTGAGAAGGTTAGTGAAGGGTCTAGCAATGCAACCATAATTCCTGTGAGACCTAAGAATCCCCTCAAACTCTTCAAGGTATTTGGTTGGTGCCAATCCTGCATTGCCTGGATATTTTTGGGATCCACGCTAACACCTTCACAACCCACAATGTGGCCCAAATACTCAACTTCTTCCATGCCAAAAGAGCACTTGGACAATTTGAAAAATAATTTATGCTTCCAGAGTAGTTGCAAGAGTAGGTCTACATGCTGAAGATGTTTTTCCCAGGTGAGGCTGTAGATGAGAATGTCATCAAAGAAAACAAAGACAAATGTTTTGAGATATGGTTTGAGCAGGTGATTCATGAGGCTCTGAAAAGTGGATGGGGAATTACAGAGACCAAATGGCATGACCAAGAATTCATAATGGCCTTCATTAATTGAGCACCATTTAGTTCATCTAGAAAATCATCAACAACCGAGATAGGGAATTTATCTTTGACCGTGAGCTTGTCGAGGGCCCTGAAGTCTGGACACATGCACCATTGCCCATCTTTCTTGAGCACCATGACCACTAGTGATGAATAAGGACTGATGCTAGGACAAATGAAACTGGCTTCTAGGAGTTCCTTGATTATTTTTTCAATTTCATTCTTTTGGGTGAAGAGGTGAAGGGATATCTATATGGGCGCACATTCAGCGGCTGTGCCCATGGGACCAAAGTGATGCTATGATCATGTTCCCCTCTAGAGGGTGGAAGCTCTTTAGGTTTTTCAAAGACCTTGTGGTGGCATTTTAAGACCTATTGCATCTTAGGATGAATATGAAGAGTAGTGGGCTCGATGGCCTGGATGGCATTAAATTAGGCGATCACTCCATGATGGCCCTTTTTCAACAACCTTTCCATTCGATGTGATCTGATAATAGAAGGAGAATCTGCATGGATCCACGGAGGTTATGCATGTGCTCATTCTACTTAAAACTCATATATAACTCCTGGAATCCATTGTGATTGGGCCTAGTGTGCGAATCCATTTAGCATCAAATACTATGTCACAACCACCCATGTTGATGGCAAAAATGTCGGTCTTTAGGTGGTAATCTCCCATCTAAAGTTTGATATTTTCATAGCGGCCTTCACATTTCATTGTCACCCCATCATCAATCTAGACCTGGAAATTAGATACTTCCCTGACAAAACAATGAACAACTTCAGTGACTCTCTGACGGATAAAGTTAGGAGTGTTGCCACCATCAATCAATACTAATACAGGGCGATGTTTAATAAAACCACTGATTTTGAGAGTTTGGGGCGTAGAAATGCTAGCCAAAGCATGTAGCAAGATAACTAGTTCTTCTGGCATAGCTGGGAGCCCATTGTCTTGCTGGGTGTCCTCATCTTCCTCCTCTAGTCCCTCAAGGGGTGGAGCTTCCTCAGATGAGCTGTGATCAGTAACATCAAATTGGAAGAATTTGGGTTCCTTACATTTATGTCCCGGGGAGTATTTGTCATCACAATAGTAACACAATCCTTGTTTTCTTCTTTCAGACATTTCTACGGGGGACACCTTTTGAACCTTAAGTGTTTGGATAGTGCCTTGAACTTGGGTGGGGTGTCCCTTGGCTATGAAATTTAGATGAGGAAACTGGGCAGATAAAGCACATTCCACTTCGGTATCCTTTTTGCAAGAATCCATCCATGTGGGTGGGTGGTGCATCCGAACATGGGCTTGGATGGCTTCTTTGAGACCACTTATAAAACATTCCAAGTAGAATTCATCTCCCAGACCTTTTGTGCGGATGGCCAAGGTCTCAAAGGCTGCAATGTAGTCTTTTACTGTGCCTGTCTATCGGAGCTTAGTAAGACGACCCAAAAAATTAGACTCGTGGTCAAAGCGGTCACAAATGGACTTTGAGAACACCTGCCAAGTAATTTTCCCCGGATAGCATTTCTGATGCCACTACCACCATTGCCATCTCTCTTGGTCGAAGTAAAGGCCTCCCACACATAGTTTAGTTTCATCATCGATGATATCATTCAGAGTGAAATATTGGTCCATTTGTGCTACCCATACTACTGGATTAGAGCCATCAAATTTGTACATGTCCAGCTTAGGTGGTTGAGGGTGGGAATGTTAGTGATTTCAATGGAAGTGAATATGATGGCTAGATTTTCCTCCAATTGCAACCCCAACTTGCCCCTTGTGAAGGTGTCCATGAATTGTTGCTTCTGGTCCACTAGGCTCTTGAAAGAAGCCAACTATTTTTCAAGGCTCTCGATCTTCTTGTTGGCCATGGCTTGAGCTCTGGTTTATACCATACATAGATCCTAGTCACTTGTCATCACTTTGAAAAAATTTGGGACCACCCAGAAATTGAAGCTAACAAGTGAATGGAACCACCTCGATCAACTCATCGTCCTAATTCTTATGGGTTAAGTCCCTTATAAGCATCCTGGGAAGGCATCCTACTTTTTTTTTAATCTGAATGGAGTTTTACTACCAGCTTATCAATACTGCAGTGGCCAATTTCCAAAACACTTAATCCTGCCCAATGTCCTACGAGAATCACCCCAGGGAATAGGAGCCACAAGCCTCCCTGCACAAATGGTTAGATCTGCTTGTGAAAACCTCAACTATTGAATGTGAGTTGGTCTGCGGCGACGAAAGAACCCCAACTACTAGTTCTAAATGGCACTGTGGCAGTAGACCCTCAAATGGTGGATCTAATTGTTAAGGCGGTGACAGAACTCCAACTGCTAGATTCGGTCTGGCAAAGAAGATAATGGGCGATCTTCAGAGAGACAAGGGAACTATGGTCTCAAGGAGTGTCAGGTGTTATATATCACAATATACATAAGTGTGGAATAGTAATACTCGGCCCAATATTTTAGGGCACTAACTAAGGAGGATCAACCGTACCCTTAGTCGTACTACTCGACTACCCTATCGTACACGTGAGTAATCGCTCTGAGTGTTGTTCTCGGTGTACTGTAGCAGCAAGATAGATGACAATTTATCTAAGGTGACATTTCAAGTGAGCCTAGGGGGCTTCCGATATGCCCAGAGGGTACGTGGAAGATAGTATATGCGCTGTTCTTTCTAATGCGCTACTACTCGAAGGGGTACCCACAAGAGTTACAAGGGATTCCAACAAGCGTGACCACCTCTTGTATTTCTTGCATGCATGCCTCCCCAAATCCATAGGTTTATGCGCTTAATGACAAATCTTGTGGTTTAAAGACATTGGAACACGTCTCTATCCTAAAAACAATTATGATAAAAATGGAGATACCACTGTCCCTCGAAAGTGCTCTGATACCACTTGTTATTCTCTTGACCTACGAGAAGATGCCAAAATACCAAACATACGAAGAAATACAACCCAGAACACATAACAAAATGAGAAAAATAGCAAGTATTTTATTATTCAGAGATGAAAGCAATGTTCACTTATCTCTTTGAGGGGGCAACCTCCAATAGAGCAGAGATCGATTACAAAATGAGACACGATGTTCCTCAATGGGGAGTCTCTATCCTTTATATAGGATTCATACATGCAATACCATGGTTTAGTACCATGGTTCTCTCAATATCATCTATCTAATACCATGGCCTGTTTGCAACTAACTATGGTCCCTTTCTTTAAATGCGGGTCAACCACTTACAATGATTAATATGTGCTTTATTGACTCTTTAACTAACTATAACTATAAATTGACCCTATTACATAAATAAAGGGGTTAGGGTTGGACCCTAACAACTAGTAGGCCTCAATTGCAACCAAGTAAAAAGGTAAAAGGAAGGAATTGGACAAGAATTCCTTTGGCTATGTTTGGAAACCCTAATTCCAAACAAATGAGTGCTTTGCATATAGGAAGTCTTCTTAACCTTGATTTTGTCTAACATAATGTGGATATGTGCTAGACCCATGAACATGTACTTGACAAGTACATTATCTAGAGGTGGATCTAACAAGGGGATCGGAGTCCCTTGAGAGATGGTGTGGATGTGTTCAGTTGCAACCAATGTGCATGGCATATATAGATAAGGTAATTGGTGTATTTCTATGTTTATTTATGCACTGACTGATATTGGTCTATGACAATGTGATGCAGGGATTGCATGGCAAAGAAATTGCCATGAGATGTTGAAGAAGGCTCAGGTCGAGCTTTCCTTGGGAAGCATGGGGATTGAGTCATGGTGTATGTGGCTAGTCTTGTTCTTTTGGTATTTTGCAACTGTTGTGCTTGATTTGTGATTTTTCTTGTGTATGGTACATAGTTATGCCACTTTATTGCATCGTTGTCATTTTATTGGATTTCATGGTTTGTTCTTGTTTTCTTCTTGGCTTTCCTTTTATGTTTTGAGTCTTGGGAATTGGTTTGGGGATGAGGAAAAGTTGATGGAGCTTAGGGAGAGATGTGTGGTACCCGATAGGTAATGTATGACACAGATGAAGCTTGGTGCATGAGTAAGCACAATGGAAGGTAAGACTATGATAGTTGATTGGACTGGTTGGGTCCATTATGGTAAATGGATGGTGATTGTTTATGCTAATGTTTATGTATATGTATGTATGTATCCATGTATCTATGTCATAGTTTGACATGTTCATTAGGAATTGTCCTTGTGGAGGAATGATTTCTTATGCAGGTAAATGACATGAAGAGGTTCTTGGTCTTATGAGGAATCAATGGGGAAAAGTAGCCCTAAATATATATATGAGGTTAGTATCATGTGTTTATGAGTTGATATTATGTAATTATATCATGTCTATGTTATGGACGTGTTATACCAAGGGATACAACAACAAAATGAAAGCAGTGTGGTTAGCAACATGTTGCGACAAGCATGGATAAGACAATAATGTTTTGGATGTGTGGTACTGTTTTTGTGCAAATGTTGCATATGTGATGTTATGTGCATGTAGTGTTGTGCTGATATTGCATATGTAGTGCTAGGTATAGATGGTGCAATGTAAATGTTGGATATTTGAGGTTGTTTATAGATGATGCTATGTACATGTTGGATATGCAGTGTTATGTACAGGTGGTGTTTCGTGCATGTTGTACAAGTGGCGCTATGTGTACATGGTACTGTGTATATGTCATGCATGTGGCGTTGCGTACATATGGTGTCACGTACATGTCGTCCGTGTCGAACTGTGTATATGTGGTATTGTGTACACATTATACAGTGGTGCAGTGTACATGTGGCATTGTGTACACGTTGTGTAAGCGGTGCCGTGTACATGTGATGTTGTGCACACGTTGTGCAGGTGTTTGCAGTGTACAGGTGGTACTGTGTACATGTGGTACATATGGTACTGGTATAGATGCATGTATTGCATTGTGTTGTATGACGTGTGTAGTTGTATGTGTGTGATGCACACTATGTGTATGGGCACATGGTTGAGGAGAAGGCACAAGGTTTTTGTCTGGTGTGGCACTCGATCTAGAGTGCGCATGAAATAAAGACAAAGGTAGAAGCTTAGGATTGATTAAAGGTTAAGTATCAACATTTTATTTCAGTTTTATTATGCATGTGATTTATGACTATGATATATGATGATTATATATGATCTATGATTCTGGTTTATGATGGTTACATATGATTTATGATGCTGATATATGAGGGTTTTGGTTTGAGCTAACCAGATGTGATATGTTTATACATGATGTTTTGATAAAACAACTCGTTTGACTTGTTGTGATGGGAAGTAAAGATGATTACAAGTATACCTTATTGATGAACTACCAATGAGCTATGATTTGAGGTTATTTCAATTTATTTAAATCTAATGGAAATTATGTGCTTCTAATAGGAATGCATGAACATTCCTGGTTGGGTGGTTGAAATCGAATACACGAATTTGCAACAACAAAAGGAATTGAAAAGAGCAGCAATATTTTGATAGAGCACTTTGGGAGCAAAGCCATTGTGGGACACTAATACCCAGTAATGTCCATTGATTTCCATGAGTATGCTATGACCGATATGATGGTTGAGGAAGCTATATGCCTTGGTTATTTTATCTTCTAATGCAAGGAAGTCTTTCCAACGAATGGATCACCCGGGATAGGGGATTCTTGGGAACTTGGAAGGTGAGTGACTGCATGGAAGGGGGTGACAATATTTCCCCAAGGATTGTGTAACAGAGAAGGGAAGGTCATGGATAAATTTGTTTTGGTCATTAGCATTGATAAATGGAATATGATGCATGTTGGGAGTGTTCCCTGGAACAATGAGTTAGTAACTGTTCGTTGAGAGGACAAGTGGTGTAGGATTATATCGATGGACATTGGATGCAACTTTGGCTGTGACAGTGGATTATGGACTTCCTAAGAAGGAGATGAATGTTGATATTACATTGAGGTTAGAGGTGTGATCCTCTGGATTCCCTTGTTTATTGATACAGGAATCGTATCCTTCTATTTGTTGGCTTAACAAATGTTCATATGTGTATATGTGGTTATTGTAAATATTGTAATGAGTCGTGTTATACAGATCCAGTAAGCAGTATGGTCGTTATATTTTCATGTTGTCATGATGTTTTTATTTGATCATGTATTTCATTGTAAATACTGCAATGAGCTAAGTTAAATAGCTCCATGGGAAGTATTAGCTCCATGGGAAGTATGTTTTCTTTTTAACAGTCTATCCGAGGACTTCTTGTGGTTTAACACTGAGGATGGTGTTCCACAATGTGGAGGGTTTTGTAACATCCCTATTGAAAACTTCATGTAATAAAAGTTAATAAAGTCAAAATAAGACCACGGGTAAGGGACATGTATTCCAAGTTGAATTTTGGGCAAAGATATCCTAGTGGGCATAAATGGATGTATGATTTGGCTAAGGAAAAATGGCAAAGGCAAAGGAAAAGTCAATAAAAGGAAAAAATGAATTTTTGGCACATTTATTTATGAAAACAAAGGAAATTAGGAGAAAAGTAAGGCAAAAGGTCATATGTTGCATGTGAGGAGGAAAATGAAGGAAAATAATGGAAAATGAAGAAATTAGAGGCCTCATTAATAAAAAGGCTTATAAGGATCAATTGGTAGGCTTGGTTAGTGTAACCTTTTGTCAGTTTAAGTTTTGGAGCTCTCTCATTATTCTCTCTCTCACACACTCTTGGTCACTTAGAGTTTTCTTGAAGCACTCTAGCTTTGGATAGAGGAAGGAAAAGCAAGAAAAGGAAAAGGAAGGAAAGCAAGGATCAAGGAAAGGGAAGTAGGATCAAACAACTTCAACATGAATACTTGTAGGTAGCCTTTTGCATGTGTGATTTCCTAGCTTGTTTGGACATGCATGATTTTCATGCTGGTGTATGGTCCTCTTGTTGTCAATGGCATGGTTTTGTCGGGTTATGATAGTGGTTTTTTGCCTAGCCTTGATTTTTTTTAGATGCCATGGTTTTGGGACGTTTATCTCAGTTTTGAGCTTTGGTTTGTTAGATGGATTTGAGAATCTGGGGTAGAGGTGGTTGTAGGTTGTAACCCCATATAGAATTTACCTGCATACGTTTTCTAAAAAATAGAAAATAAACAATGCGAGAGCATAACACACAAAACACATATACACAAATATTTTCCCCTGGATCCCAAAACTTGGTTACCAACTTGATTTTTTCATTATATTGCTTTCAATGTTACAATACATATTTATACATGTCGAAGCATCCAATACCATGGACCGAAAACCATCACGTCCAAAACCATGGACCAAAAACCATCACGTCCAAAACCATGTGTGAAAATCATGCACAAAACCATAGGTAGGTTCTCCTTGTACCCCATAGAGTGGGGTTACCTACACCCCTCAAACCCCTTGTGACCCCCCGCTATGAAATCAGCACAACAAAGGGGGGGCTCTGCCCCCATTCTACCCCCCCAGTTAACTACGTGGGCTAGTCGTGGAAAGAATATAACAAAACCCAACATTATCCTACTTGTTGTTTTCATTCCACATGGGGCCACAAGAGAGCTTAGTCATTTATCTAGCCCTACAACACCCATTATTTCTCTACACCAAGAGAACTTCTCAGAGCCCATAGATTTTTTCAATGCATCTACAGTATTCTTCAAAGTGTCCACCTTTACCAGCAACACCCTTTTGTCTTCTATCATATCCCTCACAAAGTGATATTGAACATCAATTTGCTTTGTCTTTGAATGATATGTAGGGCTCTTTGCCAAGAAAATTGCACTTTAGTTGTCACAGTCTATCCTTATAGCTCCCTGTACTAACCCCATACTTGAACACAATCTCTACAACCAAACTGCTTCCTTTCTTGCATGAGTGGCTGCCATGTATTCTGCCTCTGTAGTTGATAGTGCCACTACAGATTGTTTCTTACTCATCCAACTGACTACACCTCCAAATAGGTTAAAAACATACCCACTTGTAGATCTTCTCTGATCCAGATCTCCAGTCCAATTTGCATCAACAAAGCCATGAATATCCAACACTCTATCCAATATTGGTCTTCCTTGGTAGCACAAACCATAATCACTAGTGCCACGCAAATACCTGAAAACCTGCTTCATTGTTGTCCAGTGCTCCTTCCCTCATTTTGAAACAAACCTGCTCAATACTCCCACTACATGTGCAATGTCTGGTCTAATACAGACCATTGCATACATCAAGCTACTGAATGCACTTGCATATGGAACACAGGACATGTCCTCTTCCTCTTCTTGTGTCTTGGGACACTGTTCAGCAAATAACCTCACACCTACAGGAATAGGAACCTTCACCAGTTTACTATCCTACATATTAAACCTCT